>LBNU01021795.1:269261-282817 GCA_014162995.1 Artemisia annua
GTGAGGAAAAATACCAGGTTTGAGGTGGTATTTATAGGCAAAATATTCTGACAGAGGAGCGTGGCCGGTGCACTTAATTAGTGGCCGGTGCACTTAATTATTAAGTGCACCGCCCTTATAATTAAGGTGACCGGCCATCTGATCCGACCTGAACATTTTGTCTTTTGTGGGGAAAATTTATTTGGAGAAAAACTAACTAAAATTGGTTAAAAATTTGAATTCTAGTTGTTAGAATATTTAAAACACTTTTCTTTATTTCCAAAAATGTTTTTATTAAATATATAATTAGTTTTTATAATTAAATAAATTTTAATATATTTAATTAAATTCCCCTTTGATCATTAGACTTGCTAATCACTTGTTTATTCATACCTTAAGTGATTATGTTTGGATTAGATAATATAAACTCATTTAATCACTTGTTTTCGTATTAACTTTGCGTTTAATGTTTTTACGTTTTGTGATTATCAAAACAAAGAGATATTGAGAAATATAAATAGCGTTTTTATATCAACAATCTCCCCCTTTTTGATGATTACAAAACCTAAACTCATTAAGTCATAAGTTTATACGAAAACAAGTTTTTACGTATGAGTTTATATTACTTCTCCCCCTTTTTGTAAAAATCAAAAAGGTTATCCCGAGCGGAATGGAGCTCCCCCTTGATGTAAACTCCCCCTCGTTTTGAGGTCAAGAAATATCGATATATGGATTTTTTTTTTTTTTTTTTTTTTTTTTTTTTTTTTTTTTTTTTTTTTTTTTCAAAAATATTTAGAAAGCACAAGAAGCACAAGCATATATATATATATATATATATATATATATATATATATCAAGATGTAATAAAGATATAATAAAGCATTTCATTAATTAATAAAAGGATGCATACAAAATATTAAAGCATAACTAATTTTCTAGAATACTATTCCTAGAATATAATTGCTTAGTTGCCATACTAAGTCTTTGTTCTTGCTTGAAACCAAAAGGGTTGGATGAGATTATTTTTGGAGGTTTTTATTTTTGGGGGATGGAATGGAAGCATGATGGTTAGGCTTGAAAGTTTGGTGGTGATGGATATGGAGTTGATGGATTGTGTGTGTATCGGTATAATGGAGGAATTGGATGAGGTCGAGTGAGGAGGTATTCTATCCAAGAAATGTCTTGGCTTAGATCAAGAATTTGTTTTTGAAGGAAGTAGCAACAAGGACAATAGTAAGTGTAGTTGGTGACTTGGTCCAAGTTGAGTGAGTGTGGAAGGCAATTTGAGTATGGTGAGGATATAGGTTTGCCCTTGTTGCGTTGTGCAAGATGCATGACATTTAGATCACGAAGATCATGGCCAATGTTAAGTTCATCATGGAATTTTTGTTTTTCCATGGAATTGTGATATGGATCACTTGGTTGAGGTGGATGGATTGGGGTTGTGTAATTTGAAGGTTGACCAAATATGTATGGATCATTTGGGTGGGATGATGGAATGGTGGAGGTTTGACCAAAATGGTAGGGTTTGTAGTGAGGTTCATGAAGGTGAGTTTGTTGGTTTTGAATGAAGTTTGGGAAGTAAGTGGATGGAGGTGTTGTTTGGCATCCAATTCCATTTGGTATTGTGGTTTTATTTTGAGGAAAGAAAAGGTGTTTGTGTATTTGGGGAAGTGAGGAATCAAAGTAGGGTGAATTTGGCTGAAAAGTGAATAGTAAACAGCAAACCTCGTACTGCAGATGGCCGGTCACCTTAATTCAAGGCCGGTCACCTTAATTTTAAGGTGACCGCCCTTATGAATTAAGGGTGCCGCCCATCTGGTAGGTACCAGATTGCCATATGTGGGTTTTTGGTAAAGTTTGTCCAAAAAGAGGTTTGTTTTGTGATTTGGTTATGGGCAAGATCAAATTTTGAGGCAATTAAGCATGTATATTCTTAGAATAATTTTATAGAAAAGTATTCATGCATGTAATATATTAATAACTTTCATGCAAGAATATGTGTAAGCTAACTACTAATGATAATGCATGTATAGCATATAATAAAAATGCATGCATGCAAGACAAGTAAGTTGCCTAAGATACTAAACTTAGTGTGAGGGCAATTTATCTTAGTGTTAAGGCAACTATAGTGGAAACTAGTGATGGAACAAATGAGATTATATAAATCTTGATTGTTTTCTAGTGTGTGCCTATATGAAATAAATTTGGAGTTAATATTGTTTTGATCTTTGTAAAAAGATACACAATTATGAACCTCCTTAAATTTACTTTGCTTACTACTAAATATCATAAATATGTATATATTAAGTTATATACACATAGACAATAAGAGTAAGACTATAATGCATGATTTTGAGAAAGGCGTTTTTATTGTAATTTCAACAATGCGTTTTCTTAATCGTGAGAATTATTTTGAAAAGAATTGAGGTTTTCTTTTGAAAATATAGTTGTGCGAGTTAAAATATCTCAATTCTCGGTTTTGTGCGAAATAGAGTCCTAGATTTAGATTTTAGAGGAAATAAACAAATCAATCGGTTTTATGCATATTAGAAAGAAATTTATTCAAGAGAATTTAATCTACTTGTTCCATCATTCCTAATCCTAACCGCAAGTGGTTAAATAATTCACGCTTAAGGGGCTTAGTAAAAATGTCCGCTAAGTTATCTTCCGAGGCTACCTTTTCTATTGTTATGTTTCCTTTTTGTACATTATCCCTAAGAAAGTGATGACGTATTTCTATATGCTTAGTCCTAGAGTGTTGTACGGGATTTTTACTTAAATCTATGGCTCCTTTATTATCGCACATTATAGGTATATCTTCTAGCCTAATTCCATAGTCTACGAGAGCTTGTTTCATCCATAGTGCTTGTTGACATGCCTTTCCGGCGCTTACGTATTCGGCTTCGGTGGTAGAAATAGCAAGAGCGGTTTGCTTCTTCGAAAACCAAGATGTTAAACAACATCCCATAAACGTGCAAATACCGCTAGTGCTCTTTCTATCTACGTAGTCTCCCGCATGATCCGAATCCGCATAGACAATGGTTTCTATGCCGGATCCCTTAGGATACCATAATCCTAAGTGTATAGTGCCTTTAATGTATCGGAAGATACGCTTAACCGCTTCTAGGTGAGAGGTTTTGGGATCCTCTTGAAAGCGAGCGCAAAGGCAAACACTATACATGATATCGGGTCTACTTGCCGTTAAGTATAGTAGACTTCCTATCATTCCTCTATACTTAGTATTATCTACGGACTCACCCTCTTCATCTCTTGTGAGTTTAATTTCCGTAGACATAGGTGTCTTAAGTGGTTTAGAGTCTTCTAGGCCAAATTTCTTAAGCATTTCCTTAATGTACTTAGATTGGTTAAAGAATATTCCGTCTTCTAGTTGTTTTATTTGTAATCCTAAGAAGAAGTTTAGTTCTCCCATCATACTCATCTCAAACTCATCATGCATGATTTTGGCAAATTCATCACACAATCCTTGACAAGTTGAGCCAAATATAATGTCGTCGACATATATTTGAACAATGATAATATGTTGGTCACTTCTTTTTGTGAAGAGAGTGTTGTCTACCATTCCCATGGTGTAATTATGCTTAACCAAGAATGCCTTTAGTCTATCATACCAAGCCTTTGGAGCTTGCTTAAGACCGTATAAGGCTTTCTTTAGTTTATATACATAATTAGGTTTTGCGAAGTCAATGAATCCTGGAGGTTGTGCCACATATACCTCCTCATTGATAAAACCGTTAAGGAATGCACTCTTCACATCCATTTGGTATAACTTAAAGTCTAGGGCGCATGCATAGGCTAAGAGGATTCTAATGGATTCTAACCTAGCTACGGGTGCATAAGTTTCGTCATAATCAATTCCTTCTTGTTGATTATAACCTTGGGCGACTAACCTAGCTTTATTCCTAGTTACTATTCCATTTTCATCTAATTTATTCCTAAAGACCCATTTGGTTCCTATTATAGTCATATTCCTAGGGTTTTCAACTAACTCCCAAACATCATTAGACCTAAATTGATTTAATTCTTCTTGCATGGCCATAATCCAATTTTCATCTTGTAATGCTTCATTTATATTTTTAGGTTCTATGGTTGAAACAAAACAAAAGAAGTTACTTTTGTCTTGAGTTTGTGATCTAAGGGTTCTTTGATTTAGGTGTCCTATGATATTGTTTAAAGGGTGTGACTTAGTTTCCTTTATATTTACAATTTCATTTTCTCCTAAATTTTCTACTTCAATATCATCGCTTAAGGGTTTCGTTTTACTAACCTCAATTGCTTCTTCTTCTATAATTTCATCATCTTCTAAGGGTAATGTCTTAGGTGGTGGAGGAGTTTCATCAAATGTTACGTTTAAGGATTCTTCAACTTTCATAGTGTGTTTATTTAAGACTATATATGCTTTACTATTTTGTGAGTATCCTAGAAAAATTCCTTCATATGATTTAGGGTCAAACTTAGTGAGATAATCCTTAGTGTTTAGAATAAAACATTTACTTCCGAATACTTTAAAATAGCCTATGCTAGGTTTTCTACCTCTTAGTAACTCATAAGGAGTTTTTCCTAGTATTCGTCTAATTGACACCCTATTAATTATATATGTTGAAGTATCTACGGCGTGACACCAAAATTTTTGTGGAATAGATTGTTCATTTAACATGGTTCTACTCATTTCTTGTAATGTCCTATTTTTACGTTCAACTACCCCATTTGATTGCGGAGTACGTGGAGCGGAGAAATTGTGAGATATTCCATTTAAATCACAATATTTTCCGAATTGTACTTCGTTATCAAATTCCCTACCATGATCCGTCCTAATAGATACTATAGAGCATCCTAATTTATTTTGTATCATTTTACTAAATGTTTCAAATTTTTCAAAAGCTTCGGTTTTATTACTTAAGAACTTAGTCCACGTGTATCGTGAATAGTCATCTACAATAACTAGGGTGTAGCGATTGCCACCATAGCTCCGCACGGCGGAAGGACCGAAAAGGTCCATGTGTAGAAGTTCTAGACATCTAGTTGTTGATATTATATTTTTGGGTTTATGGCTAGCATGTGTTTGTTTACCTATTTTACACGCGTCGCAAAAGTGTTGATTGTATTTTAAACTAGGCAGGTTCCTAACTAATTCCTTAGACACTAATGATTGTATTTGTTGCATGTTTGCATGACCTAGTCTCCTATGCCACAAAGTGGAGGTTTCATCTAGTGTTGTTAGGCATATTTTATCTTCCGATTTGTTTCCTAGTTTCATGACGTAAATTCCGCCTTTCCTAATTCCTTCACCTATTATTTTGTTATCTTTCCTAATTACGCTACCTTTTTCCGTAAAAGTGACACTACACCTATTGTCACAAATTTGTCCTACGCTAAGCAAGTTATACGTTAAGTTATCTACATGCTCAACATTATCAATAGTTAGGGAGTCTTGAGAAATCGTACCTTTGCCAATGATTTTACCCCTACGATCACTACCGAAAATAACGTTACCTCCGTTGTAGGCTTTGTACGTTGAGAAGAGGTTGCGATTACCCGTCATATGCTTTGAGCATCCGCTATCCTTTACCCATTCGTCATGCTCCAAGTTAACCCCTAGACACACTTCATTCGATGCTTGTGCGACGAAACCATCTTCATCACCAAGTCCCTTTCTTCGCGTCATTCTTCTTTTGACTTGCACGAACTTTCGCCTTTTCGCTAGTCTTTTGAATTCACTAACCGCCTTCGCATATTCTTCGTCACTTTCGGAGCTAGAGGTGTCATCATCACTTGATTCCACCTTAGTTGACATCACTTCATCATGTTTGCTTTCGTCATGGCTTTCGTTGTCTTCGGCGTCGTTTCCTACACGTAAAACATTTGAACTAGTAGTACTAGTACTAACATCAACTAAGTATTTATTTACCATACTTTCTTTATGTGCATGATTATCTTTGACTTGACATTTCTCTTGGTGATATTCTAAAATATTTTTCCACATATCATTTGCCGTTTTACAAAAAAATATTCTTTCATATTCAATACAAGATATAGCTTTGTATATAATAAATTTAGCCAAGTTATTTAATTTTTCAAAAGTATTATTTATTATTTTAATATCACCAATTGAAATGATATGCCAAAGATGATAGTGTATTGATTTTACATAAACTTCAAATCTATTTTTCCATTCAAGAAAACTTTCATTTTCAAGGGATGGTGGTTTAAAATCAATTTTCCCTTCTAAATATTTTTCCATTTCCATAGATCGATTTCAAGTTTTAAAATACAATATATTTCAAAGATCTTGTTAGACGTGGCTCTTGATACCAATTGTGGAAAACTAGAAGGGGGGTTGAATAGTTTTACGCTCTTTTTACAAGTTATAAAATAACGTTTGGTTTTGAAAACTTTGATTGTTAGTTTATGTTAAACCAATCGCATGCACACATACAATATACACAAGATATATATAAGCTTGAAAGTAAGTAAATAATGAAAGAGTGAGAGTTGGAAAGTATGCACCGTGACACGAGAGATTTATAGTGGTTCGGCCACAAGGTCTCGTTCCTTGTCCCTACTCCACTCCCCGAGCACCTAAATCGGGAGTTTTCTTCACTACGTCAACAAGCTCCCTTATGGTGGAGAAAACCTTCACAACACAACGTTGCTTATATATTTAATGACACTAAGCTAGATGTCGATCACAACACACCACGAATTTTATCACAACACACCACGACTTAGAACACACCACAACACGACTTGGAAGCACACCACAACACGACTTGATCTTCACACCACGACTTGAGCTTCACACCACGACTTGAGCTTCACACCTTCTTCTTCTTCTTCTTCACAACACAACTAGACTTCTATACACAACTAACTTACACACCTTATAACTATACACTAGTTATACACAAGTATTCACAAGATATATACACAATATACACACACAACACTTCTTGATCTTGGATGAGAAAGGAGTGTTCTTCTTTTGCACTTTGGAAGAGATTGGATGATGAGGGATTAATCACTTGAAACAAGGATTAATAAATGTAATGATCAAAGGGATTTAGAAAGAGTTAGGAGAGGTTTGGATCTGAAAAATTTCGTGCAAAAGGTGAGGAAAAATACCAGGTTTGAAGGGGTATTTATAGGCAAACGTTTCTGACAGGGGAGCGTGGCCGGTCACCTTAAATAGGGGCCGGTCACGTTAAATTTAAGGTGACCGGCCGTGTACATTTAAGGGTACCGGCCATCTGCACCTGCCTGGAAACTTTGTCTTTTATGGGGAAAATTTATTTGGAGAAAAACTAACTAAGATTGGTTAAAAATTTGAATTCTAGTTGTTAGAATATTTAAAACTTGTATTAAAATATATAATTATATTTCCAAAAATGTTTTTATTAAAATATATAATTAGTTTTTATAATTAAATAAACTTTGTATTATTTAATTAAATTCCCCTTTGATCATTAGATGTGTTAATCACTTGTTTATTCATACCTTAAGTGATTATGTTTGGATTAGGTGATATAAACTCATTTAATCACTTGTTTTCGTATTAACTTTACGTTTAATGTTTTTACGCTTTGTGATCATCAAAACAAAGAGTTATTGAGAAATATAAATAGCGTTTTTATATCAACAATCTCCCCCTTTTTGATGATTATAAAACCTAAACTCATTAAACCATAAGTTTATATAAAAACAAGATTTTACGTATGAGTTTATATTACTTCTCCCCCTTTTTGTATAAATCAAAAAGGTTATCCCGAGTTGAATGGAGCTCCCCGTTGATGTAAACTCCCCCTTGTTTTGAGGTCAAGAAATATCGAGATATGGAATGCTTGCAAAAATATTTAGAAAGCACAACAAATAGAAGCACAAACATATATATATATATATATATATATATATAGCAAGATAAAAAGAAAATAATGCATTTCATTAATAGGATAATAAAGCATACAAAAAAACCTAAAAACATAAATATTTTTCTAGAAAACTATTTCTAGAATATAAATGCTTAGTTGCCATACTAAGTCTTTGGTCTTGCTTGGAGCCAAAAGGGTTGGATGATTTTATTTTTGGAGGATTTTTATTTTTGGGGGATTGAATGGAATGGAAGCATGATGGTTAGGCTTGACGGTTTGGTGGTGATGGATATGGAGTGGATGGATTGTGTGTGTATCGGTATAGTGGAGGAATTGGATGAGGGCGAGTGAGGAGGTATTCTATCCAAGAGATGTCTTGGAGTAGATCAAGGATTTGTTTTTGTAGAAAGGAACAACAAGGACAATAATGGGTGTGGTTTGTCACTTGGTCCATGTTGAGAGTATGTGGAAGGCAATTTGAGTATGGAGATGGTGGAGTTTTGCCCATGTTGCGTTGTGCAAGATGCATGGCATTTAGATCACGAAGATCACGGCTAATGTTGAGTTCTTCATGGAATTTTTGTTTTTCCATGGTATTGTGATATGAATCACTTGGTTGATGTGGATGAATTGGGGTTGTGTAGTTTGTTGGTATGGTGGAAGTTTGGCCATAGTTGTATGGTTTGTAGAGATGTTCATGATGAGGGTTTTGTGGAATGTAGTTTGGGAAGTAAGTGGATGGTGGTGTTGTTTGTCTTCCAATTCCATTGGGTGTGGTGGTTTTGTTTAGTGGACTTTTTCTTCTCCAAGTGGATTTTTCGGCTATTTTGGCTAGCCTTGAAGCCTTGGGTTTTGGTTTGTTTGGAGGGGTCATCCTCTTATGAAGAGTAATGATTTGAGATGAGGAGTGGTTGAATGAGAGTTAATGAGGGTGATGGTATTTATAGGGGAATTGTTTTTGTGTTTTTGGAAGGTTAAGATGAGTTGTTTTTGGTGGACAAAATGTGTTTGTGAATTTGAGGAAGTGAGGAATCAAAATAGGGTGAAATTGGCTGGAAAGTGAAAAGCAAACAGCAGACCTCGGACTACAGATGGCCGGTTCCCTTAAATCAGGGCCGGTCACCTTAATTTTAAGGTGACCGCCCTTATGATTTAAGGGTACCGCCCATCTGGAAGTTCCCAGATTGCTGGAAATGGGTTTTTGGTAAAGTTGGTCCAAAAATGGGTTTGTTTTGTGATTTGGTTTTGGGCAAGACCAAGTTTTGAGGCAACCAAGCATGCATATTCTTGGAATAATTTTATAGAAAAGTATTCATGCATGCAATTAGATAATAATCTATGTAATTATATGCAAACTAGCTACCAAGAGATAGAGCATGCAATATTAAACATGTAATAATAATAGAATGCATGCATGCAAAACAAATAAGTTACCTAAGACAACACACTTAGTGTAAGGGCAACTATCTTAGTGTTAAGGCAACTATAGTGGAAACTAGTGATGGAACAAATGAGATTATATAACTCTTGATTATGTTCTAGTGTGTGCCTATATGAAACAAATTTGGAGTAAAGATTGTTTTAATCTTTGTAAAAAGATAAACAATTATGATCCTCCTTAAATTTACTTTGCTTACTACTAAATATCATAAATATGTATATATTGAATTACATACATATTGATGATGAGAGTAAGACTATAATGCATGATTTTGAGAAAAGCGTTTTTATTGTTATTTCAACAATGAGTTTTCCTAATCGTGAGAGTAGTTTTGAAAAAGAATTGAGGTTTTCTTTTTGAAATTATAATTATGCAAATAAAATATCTCAATTCTAGGTTTTGTGCGAAATAGAATCCTAGATTTAGATTTGGGAGGAAATAAGAGAATTAATAAATTAATTCAATTTTTGAAAGAAATTTATTCAAGAAAATTTACTCAAGAGAATTTAATCTACTTGTTCCATCATTCCTAATCCTAGACGCAAGTGGTTAAATAATTCACGCTTAAGGGGCTTAGTGAAAATGTCCGCTAAGTTGTCTTCCGAGGCCACTTTTTCTATTGTTATATTTCCTTTTTGTACGTTATCCCTAAGAAAGTGATGACGTATTTCTATATGCTTAGTCCTAGAGTGTTGTACGGGATTCTTACTTAAATCTATGGCTCCTTTATTATCGCACATTATAGGTACATCTTCTAACCTAATGCCATAGTCTACGAGAGCTTGTTTCATCCATAGTGCTTGTTGACATGCCTTTCCGGCGCTTACGTATTCGGCTTCGGTGGTAGAAATAGCAAGAGCGGTTTGCTTCTTCGAAAACCAAGATGTTAAACAACATCCCATAAACGTGCAAATACCGCTAGTGCTTTTTCTATCTACGTAGTCTCCCGCATGATCCGAATCCGCATAGAAAATGGTTTCTATGCCGGATCCCTTAGGATACCATAATCCTAAGTGTATAGTGCCTTTAATGTATCGGAAGATACGCTTAACCGCTTCTAGGTGAGAGGTTTTGGGATCCCCTTGAAAGCGGGCACAAAGGCAAACACTAAACATGATATCGGGTCTACTTGCCGTTAAGTATAGTAAACTTCCTATCATTCCTCTATACTTAACATTATCTACGGACTCACCATCTTCATCCTTCGTGAGTTTGATTTCCGTAGACATAGGTGTCCTAAGTGGTTTAGAGTCTTCTAGGCCAAATTTCTTAAGCATTTCTTTAATATATTTAGATTGATTAAAAAATAATCCGTCTTCTAATTGTTTTATTTGTAATCCTAAGAAGAAGTTTAATTCTCCCAGCATACTCATCTCAAACTCATCATGCATGATTTTGGCAAATTCATCACATAATCCTTGACAAGTTGAGCCAAATATAATGTCGTCGACATATATTTGAACAATGATAATATGATGGTCACTTCTTTTTGTGAAGAGAGTGTTGTCTACCATTCCCATGGTGTAATTATGCTTAACCAAGAATGCCTTTAGTCTATCATACCAAGCCTTTGGAGCTTGCTTAAGACCGTATAAGGCTTTCTTTAGTTTATATACATAATTAGGTTTTGCGAAGTCAATGAATCCTGGAGGTTGTGCCACATATACCTCCTCATTCATAAAACCGTTAAGGAATGCACTCTTCACATCCATTTGGTATAACTTAAAGTCTAGGGCGCATGCATAGGCTAAGAGGATTCTAATGGATTCTAGTCTAGCTACGGGTGCATAAGTTTCGTCATAATCAATTCCTTCTTGTTGATTATAACCTTGGGCGACTAACCTAGCTTTGTTCCTAGTCACTATTCCATTTTCATCTAATTTATTCCTAAAGACCCATTTGGTTCCTATTATAGTCATATCCTTAGGGTTTTCAACTAACTCCCAAACATCATTAGACTTAAATTGATTTATTTCTTCTTGCATGGCCATAATCCAATTTTCATCTTTTAAAGCTTCGTTTATATTTTTAGGTTCTATGGTTGAAACAATACAAAAGAAATTACTTTTGTCTTGAGTTTGTGATCTAAGGGTTCTTTGATTTAGGTGTCCTATGATATTGTTTAAAGGGTGTGACCTAGTTTCCTTTATATTTACAATTTCATTTTCTCCTAGAGTTTCTACTTCAATATCATCGCTTAAGGGTTTTGTTTTACTAACCTCAATTGCTTCTTCTTCCATGATTTCATCATCTTCTAAGGGTAGTGTCTTAGGTGGTGGAGGAGTTTCATCAAATGTTACGTTTAATGATTCTTCTACTTTCATAGTGTGTTTATTTAAGACTATATATGCTTTACTATTTTGTGAGTATCCTAGAAAAATTCCTTCATATGATTTAGGGTCAAACTTAGTGAGATAATCCTTAGTGTTTAGAATAAAACATTTACTTCCAAATACCTTAAAATAGCCTATACTAGGTTTTCTACCTCTTAGTAAGTCATAAGGAGTTTTTCCTATTATTCGTCTAATTGACACCCTATTTATTATATATGTTGAAGTATCTACGGCGTGACACCAAAATTTTTGTGGAATAGATTGTTCATTTAACATGGTTCTACTCATTTCTTGTAACGTCCTATTTTTACGTTCAACTACCCCATTTGATTGCGGAGTACGTGGAGCGGAGAAATTGTGAGATATTCCATTTAAATCACAATATTTTCCGAATTGTACTTCGTTATCAAATTCCCTACCATGATCCGTCCTAATTGACACTATAGAACATCCTAATTTATTTTGTATCATTTTACTAAATGTTTCAAATTTTTGAAAGGCTTCGGTTTTATTACTTAAGAACTTAGTCCACGTGTATCGTGAATAGTCATCTACAATAACTAGGGTGTAGCGATTGCCACCATAGCTCCGCACGGCGGAAGGACCGAAAAGGGCCATATGTAGAAGTTCTAGACATCTAGTTGTTGATATTATATTTTTAGGTTTATGGCTAGCATGTGTTTGTTTTCCTATTTTACACGCGTCACAAAAGTGTTGGTTGTATTTTAAACTAGGCAAGTTCCTAACTAATTCCTTAGACACTAATGATTGTATTTGTTGCATGTTTGCATGACCTAGTCTCCTATGCCACAAAGTGGAGGTTTCATCTAGTGTTGTTAGGCATATTTTATCTTCCGTTTTGTTTCCTAGTTTCATGACGTAAATCCCGCCTTTCCTAATTCCTTCAACTATTATTTTGTTGTCTTTCCTAATTACGCTACCTTTATCCGTAAAAGTGACACTACACCTATTGTCACAAATTTGTCCTATGCTAAGCAAGTTGTATGTTAAATTATCTACATGCTCAACATTATCAATAGTAAGGGAGTCTTGAGAGATCGTACCTTTGCCAATGATTTTACCCCTACGATCACTACCAAAAATAACGTTACCTCCGTTGTAGGCTTTGTACGTGGAGAAGAGGTTGCGATTACCCGTCATATGCTTTGAGCATCCGCTATCCTTTACCCATTCGTCATGCTCCAAGTTGACCCCTAGACACACTTCATTTGATGCTTGTGTGACAAAACCCTCTTTATCACCAAGTCCCTTTCTACGCGTCATTTTCCTTTTGACTTGCACGAACTTTCGCCTTTTCGCTAGTCGTTTATATTCTTTTACCGCCTTCGCGTATTCTTCGTCACTATCGGAACTAGAGGTGTCATCATCACTTGATTCCACCTTAGTTGACATCACTTCCTCATGTTTGCTTTCGTCATGGCTTACGTTGTCTTCGGCGTCGTTTCCTACACATAAAATATTTGAACTAGTAGTACTAGTACTAACATCAACTAAGTATTTATTTACTATACTATCTTTATGTGCATGATCATCTTTGATTTGATATTTCTCTTGGTGATATTCTAAAATATTTTTCCACATGTCATTTGCCGTTTTACAGAAAAATATTCTTTCATATTCGATACAAGATATAGCTTTATATATAATAAATTTAGCCAAGTTATTTAATTTTTCAAAAGTATTATTTATTATTTCAATATCACCAATTGAAATAACATGCCAAAGATGATAGTGTATTGATTTTACATAAACTTCGAATCTATTATTCCATTCAAGAAAACTTTCATTTTCAAGGAATGGTGGTTTAAAATCAATTTTCCCTTCTAAATATTTTTCCATTTCCATAGATCGATTTCAAGTTTTAAAATACAATATATTTTAAAAATCTTGTTAGAC
>LBNU01021798.1:8039-22589 GCA_014162995.1 Artemisia annua
GATTGCGAGATTCGATACCACCCAGGCAAAGCAAACGTAGTGGCAGATGCTCTTAGCAGGAAGGAGCGGCTTAAACCCCTAAGAGTAAGATCATTGGGTATGACAATTTGCTCACCTCTCCCATCTAAAATTCTTGAGGCTCAAACCGAAGCACTTAAGGCAGAGAATCGGCCAAAGGAGAATGTTCATGGTATGCCAGAAAGTAAGAATGGCTTTACAAAAAGAACAGATGGGACATTATGCTTCAAAGATAGAAGTTGGATACCATATTTTGGTGGACTACGAGAGTTGATCATGCACGAATCGCACAAGTCAAAGTATTCCATACACCCAGGTTCTGATAAGATGTATCAGGATCTTAAGAAGCTTTACTGGTGGCCTAACATGAAGGCTGACATTGCTACTTATGTCAGCAAATGTCTTACTTGTTCCAAAGTTAAGGCCGAATACCAAAAGCCATCGGGATTATTACAACAACCAGAGATTCCTCAATGGAAATGGGAGCGCATTACTATGGATTTCATCACTAAACTTCCTAGAACACCGAGCGGACACGATGCGATTTAGGTGATAGTTGATCGTCTCACCAAATCAGCTCATTTCATACCTATTAAAGAAACCAACAAGATGGATAAGTTAACCAAAATCTACATCAAAGAGGTAGTAACAAGACATGGTGTACCGGTTTCGATTATTTCAGATCGAGATAGTCGATTCACTTCAAGATTTTGGGAATCACTTAACAATGCCTTTGGAACTCGTCTTGATATGAGCACGGCCTATCATCCTCAGACTGATGGTCAAAGTGAGAGGACCATCCAAACACTAGAAGACATGCTTCGTGCCTGTGTGATTGATTTTGGAAATAGCTGGGATGATCATTTGCCGTTTATTGAGTTTTCCTACAACAATAGCTATCACACAAGCATAAAGGCCGCACCATTCGAAGTACTCTACGGGAGAAAGTGCCGGTCACCTGTCTGTTGGGCCGAAGTCGGAGATGCCCAACTTACTGGTCCGGAAATTGTTCACGAAACAACCGAGAAGATTGTCCAGATTCGGAATAGACTGAAAGCCGCGAGAGATCGTCAAAAGAGCTACGCCGATGTTAGGCGTAAGCCATTGGAGTTCAGAGTTGGCGACATGGTAATGTTGAAAGTATCACCTTGGAAAGGGGTTATACGATTTGGGAAACGTGGAAAGTTAAACCCCAGGTACATTGGACCATTTAAGATTCTAGCTAGAGTCGGCCCAGTGGCCTACAGACTTGAGCTTCCACCGGAACTCAGTAGTGTGCACAATACGTTTCATGTTTCCAACCTTAAGAAGTGTTTAGCCAACGAATCCCTCATCATTCCATTAGAAGAGATTCAACTCGACGACAAGCTTAACTTCATCGAAGAGCCCGTAGAAATTATGGATCGTGAGGTTAAGCAATTGAAACATAGTAGAATTCCTATCGTCAAGGTTCGCTGGAATTCTCAACGAGGTCCCGACTTCACTTGGGAGCGAGAAGACCAAATCCGTCAAAAGTATCCGCAGTTCTTCACTGACATCACTCCAACGACCAACACTGATTGAATCTCGCGGACGAGATTCCTTTTATGGGTGGTAGACTATGACAACCCGCCATTTTTCAGGTCAATACTATTTGCTAAACTCGAACTATTTATTTTTACATTTACTTGAGAACGATTTACGTACAACTTTTAGTTAAATAAACGTGAAATTTAGAATACCTTTCATGAGCACTACGACTTTAGGATATATTTACCAACGTCACAATATCTTGCTCCTTCTCTGGTTCAAAATTTCTAGCCTCCAAAACAATTCTTTTAATTACTTACGTTTATTAAGTTAATAAACGCTTTTCGCGACTTAAATAAACAATGTACCCGGCACTCCTAACAATTATTTTTAATACATTCTCATACTTACTAAATTAATAAAAAGTGCAAAAATTATTTTCTCACACTTTTATGACTCTTTTGTTAAGCCCGCTTAATTATACGTATTTTCCGTTAACTACCAAACCAATACTCAATACATATTTTTAATACCCAATGTATTCAATATATACATTTTATACAAAATAAAACTTATTTTTGTCCAATTTTAGACAAAGAGCCGCCCCTCCCCTTGTTTTATGGTAGAAAAATACAACAATTCTACCTAAACTAGTACCAAATACTTACACATAAGAAACATGTAATTAATTTTGGGGGCTTGACCATACCTTGTTTTACCTTTCCCCTAAAAATTCGGCAAGACCACATGGACCAAGACCAAAGATATTTTTGACCAACTTTGAAAATTTTAACTATATATACAAACACTTTAGATCTTATTTACTTACTTATTACCAACAAAAGGAAGAAAGCTATCATCACCACACTCACACTCATACCATACGAGCCACAAGGAGGAGAAGGAGAGCAAGGAAGTTGGTTCATAAGTTCAAGAATACTAGAGCTCATTGTATTCCATAAGGTTTAGGAGACTTGGTTTTTAGTTTAAGCTAGTGTCTCCATCTCACTAATCTCTTTTGTAAGTAATCTTACACAACTAAAACTTCATGATTTTTATGTCTTTCATGCTTGTCAAATATCTATACTTAGTTATCACTTGGTACATGCATGTTGATAAAGTTTTACATTCACAATGATCTTTTAACAAAAGGTTATGTTTTAAACAAGTTTTATTACAAGTAAACTAGTAGTAAAAATCTCTACAAGAAGATGAAGATGAAAACATTATATTTGATGATCATTTACATGGACCCTTGAATATTGCTAAGTTAGTATTAGATCACTACTGCTATGTTGATAAATTGGTGAAGGATTTAGGATTAGTTTTGGAGTTGTTGTTAAGTGATTTTGATAACTAGAAGGCTAGGAAAAATGTTTTGACACTTTTAGAAAGCAATCTGTCACATTCAACCTTCTACAGAAAAATCATTAACTCAGTGGCCATATTAGGCTAGAAATATAGAAAATAGACTTAATAATGAAAACATAGCCGCTTGAATGAGTTAAAACGGACTTATAACGAAAAAGATATGCTATTTTCAAGTTAAACGACGAAAATGACTATTTTCTGAAAATAACACTTCTGTCCGAAAATTGAAGGTTGAAAACTGAGATGTAAATGATGTCTAGACTAGCCGAGACCTTGAAAAGCCTAGAGTATACTTGAATACCTTCGCGTAGATAGTTTAAACTTAATAAACGGAGCTACGAAGTGAAAGATATGGCTAAAAGTATGTGGCCGCAATCATTGAATTTTTGACAGCATATAAGTGCTAAAATGAAGCTGTTAGGATTTTTCAAAGTGAATTTTAGACCATTTTGAGTGTATATTGACCAAAAATAACGTAAACAAAAATGGTAGGGCATTACTTATACTTATTAGGTGCGTTAGAGATTTTCAAAGTACTTATTGACAAGACGACTAAGGTTTGTTCACGAGATTAACAAGTTACGTTTTCTAAAAAGGATGATTTTCTAAATAAAAGATCACATTGATATAACTACATTTTGATGACAAATTTTACAACAACATGTACAAGTGATAATGTAGTGTATGACTTGCATGCTTGGCCTTGCCTTCAAAACTAAGACATATGCATTATTTTAGGTCGCGATTAGAATTATCGGACTTTACTTACCAATTACCAATTTGCTAATCGGGATTTGCTTTTGCTAAGGTGAGTTTCATAGCCCCGACTTTTTACATTGTTATTACATGATTTCTAAACCCTCGGGGTGGGAATATAACGCTTGTTTTTACATACGGACGCAAGTACTAAAACTGTTACTTTGCCTAAGTTACCGCATGCCATTAAAGTCCCCTACGAATCATGAACCGTTAATTACTTGTAAGCGCGGATGTTATGAATAGATCTATTTGGGTTGACACCCCGTCCGAGTTGGTCGCGCCAACCTGTCAAACGGACGCATATCATTCGGATTATTTCCGAGTGTCTGGCAAACACTTATTTAGGGGCACTGATTACTATGCTTGATTGCATACCATTACGTCGAGCTTCGGGGTCATGAGCTTAGGCACTGTATATACTATTTTTGGCTGTGACATTATATTCGTTGTATTGTCTTGCTATTGAAATCTTGTGGTCCGCAATACTATTTATTTAAACCTATGATTCTCACCAACATTATTTGTTGACCCTTTTAGCGTATATTCTCAGGTAACTAAGGGGTAGTGATACACCTTTTGTATGGAAGCGCATCGAGTCACATTTTGGAAGCACATCATGATGAAGATTTCTTTGCATTACTTAGCGTTTGGTTATGTATTAAAATCTTACATTTTGATGGTGAAACTCTGAAACTTAATGCTTTTGTAAACTCTCATGTTTAAATCAAACGCTTGTTTTAAAATGACTCACTTAGAGGTCATTCTTTATTTCCTTGTACTTTGTATTCCATGAACGTCACTCCCTCGGAATTCCATTCCGCTGCGACCCGATTTTGGGGGTGTGACAATGATAGTTTTCCAGACGAAACCCTTAATGCAATTAATTCTCTAGACACGCCTTGGTTCGTAGACATTGTAAACTATCTGGCGAGGGACATATTACGAAAAGGAATAACTCACCAAGAGAAAAGAATATTCTTCTTAGATGTAAAGAAATATTTTTGGGATGAACCATACTTATTCAAAATCTGTCCTGATGGAGTAATCCGTAGATGTGTCTCTGGACCTGAAACTCGTGCTATTCTTGATAAATGTCACCATGGACCTACCGGTGGACATTATGGTGCTACCGCTACCGCTAAAAAAGTATTCTAATCTGGATTTTAATGGCCAACAATTCTAAAAGAAACACATACTCTAGTTCGCCTTTGCGAAGCATGTTAGAAAACTAGAAACGTTTCTAAAAAAGATGAAATGCCCATGAATTACATTCAAGTTGGTGAAATTTTTGACATCTGGGGTATAGACTTTATGGGACCTTTTCCTAAATCATTGAAATTCGAATATATCCTAGTCGCTGTTGACTATGTCTCAAAATGGGCAGAAGCCCAAGCTCTTCAAACAAATGATGCCAAAGTTGTTATAACATTTCTTAAGAAACTATTTTGTCGTTTTGGAATACCAAAAGCTTTAATTAGCGACAGAGGTACTCATTTTTGCAACAAATTAATGGAAAAGGCTATGAAAAGATATGGAGTTAACCATCGATTCTCGACATCATATCACCCTCAAACTAGTGGTCAAGTTGAAAATACTAATAGAGCTTTTAAAAGAATACTTGAAAAAACAGTTAAAGAAAATCCAGCTGTTTGGTCAAGGAAATTAGATGATGCTCTATGGGCCTTTAAAACTGCTTATAAAACTCCAACTGGAACAACACCATACAAACTCATATATGGTAAAGCATGCCACCTACCATTTGAATTAGAACACCGTGCATACTGGGCACTTAAAAATTGTAACCTAGATCTAATAGCAGCCGGTGAAAAACGAATGTTTCAACTTCATGAATTAGACGAACTACGCTTTTATGCTTATGAAAACTCTCGTCTTTATAAAGAAAAAACTAAAGTTTGGCATGATAGGAAATTAAATATGAGAAAAGAATTCAAAAAAGGAAATAAAGTCCTCCTTTTCCAATCAAAGTTCAAAATCAAACAACCAAAACTTACAAGCCGTTGGGTTGGACCTTATATTGTTAAACACCAATATCCATCCGGATATGTTGAATTATACGGACTTGACGATGAAAGTTTTATAGTCAATGGTCACAAGCTTAAATTATACCATGAGGAAGAAAGTTTTAACGATAGAAGGGAAGAATCAACACCCTTCTTTCCAAATGACTAAAACGCACTAATCACATGAGTCGAGCTATAGACTCTGAAATTAGCGCTTGGCGGGAGGCAACCCGTTTTAATCTGTTTTATTTTGTTTTATTTTGTTTTATTTTTGTTTTATTTTCTTTTTTTCACCTATTTAATTAACGCTTTATTTTAAAACCACACTGTAAATCTTAAGTGTGGAGGTAAAAAACCAAAAATAAAAAATATATAAAACCCGCAAAACCCAAAAATATTTTCCATTTTTTTGGTGTGTTTGTTTTTTTATCTTTTGCAGATTATTATGAAGACCACATTTGGGAAGCACAGCTCTTCATGCTCTCTCATTTGTCCTAGGGAAGCTACTCTCTTTTTCTACTAATATTTTTTTCTATTTTATTTTATTTATCCAATTATAAACATTGAGGGCAATGTACAACTTGAGTATGGGGAGGGGGGGGCGAGTCAAATAATAAAAATATTTATTCCACAAGCTGATTATATGATTAAACCATTTTAAAACATAAAAATTATATGTTTTTACAAGTTATTAAGGCAAATCCACTTGGATTGACAGTATAGCTAGACACAATTTCATTCACCACAATGTGAGATATTTATAAGCCTTTATAAGTGTATATCTACTACACTTTCTCCAAACATATGAGTGAGCCTACGATTTAAATTAGCTCTAGAACTTGCACTTATACATCAATAACGAATGCCGCAGTAAGATTGCATTTCTGATGCTTTATAGACAATTTTATATGATATTGAGGCAAACTTAGGATTTATACCAAAAAGCCATCCTATGAAATCATAATCTAGTTGACTACACTGGTCACTAGTATATTCGAGAAATTAACCTTCTAGCGCCCATTTTTAGTGCTATTGCCACCTAGAACAACATGCTGAGCCTAAGCCTTTTCCTTATTCTTAAACCAAATTACTTACGCTCAAAAAGAATGAAGATTGATTGATTATCGCTGCGAAATGAAAATAGTATGAAAGAAAAGAAAAGTTATGAGAAATGTTGAAAAAAAGAAAGAAAAAAAAGAAGTGATTATTATGTTGGAATAAAAGATCCTTGTATATTGATGTTAAGCAGCTATTTAGTATATTCTCATACAAATCCTACAAGAAACAACAAAGAAAAATTATCCATGCCTTGCTCATACCCTTAATCCCTAAGCCAACCCGAAAAAGTCCTCATTGATATCATTGTTTGGTGCTTACGCCTTGTCGGAGTTGTCTTTGTGTTTTGTGCAAGCCTATGGTAGCTATTTAGTCGTGTCTGTGCATGTATTGAGTGAACTTAACCCTATTCGAGTGAATTATGTGAATCATTTAAAATAATCCCTCGTGAGGTATTTTTAGATATGTGTCAATGCCTTTCTAGCAAAATAATAAATCTAATAATATATCTCCATGATCACAAAACAAAAATTTTCTTGCCTGATTGCTTGAGGTCAAGCAATAGCTAAGTGTGGAGGTTACTGATAACGCTCTAATTATACATATTTCTTGAGCATTTTACTATATGTTTTATGATCATTTGATGTGAACTTTTGGTACTTAATAGCATAAAATGAATGCAGGTTCACTCTCGGATGATCTGGCCATGATACATCTCAAAACCCACTATTTCGCCACTTGAAGTAAATAAATAAGAGTCTTCCATCATTAGCTTTTCATGCAAGTCCAGTGCACGGGTTTTCCATTCAAGTGCGCCGCACTTACCTCTCGGTCAAAGGAAGTCAAATACATAATATTAAATAAAATTGCGCCGGTCTTACAAGTAAAGTGCGCCGTACTTCCCCTGCATTTATGAAACTTTGGCGCCAAGAAAATAAGAAAGTGCACCGCACTCAGAAAGCATGTGCGTCGTACTTCGCATATCAGAATGCCTATAAATAGAGCTCATTTGCAAGCATTTGAACTCTCCACTCCATAACCAATTTCCACGAAGTTAAGTCCAAAGTAATACGTGATCCAGAGCCAAGTTACAGGGGTGAACAAATCAGAACAAGGGGTGTTAGGTACTTGTTGGTGTCGAATTCTTGGTTACTTGTGACACTTGTGTAATCATTTGATCAATCCAATCTGTATGTCTCTTGTTTACTATTTACTCACTTCTGTTATTATGAACTCATTAGCCATGAGAGGCTAAACCTCTTGTGATTGCTTGGATATGTGAATATAATAAAGCGACTTATGATTATGTTTTGATCTCTACCAATTTCAAGTTAATATTGTGAACTATTTCATCTCTAGTCTTATTACGTTTATTTATTGAAACTGGTTGAATATAATATGTTGGGATAGGTCGAAAGAACCAACGCGTTAAACGCAATTCTAGGAACTTGTATGCGTTACTAGTCTTTGAAAGGAGAAATCCACTTAGAAGAATCAATAATAATCTAGATTTGATATGAAATACTATTTCGAGAGAAATCACTTAATGGGTAGATATGAATCTTGAATTGAACCTACTTATGAAATTGCTCTTTTGACGAAAATAACTTTCTTATAAGTTGTGCTCTTTTACCAATCTGAGATCAAACATAAGCATTGTCACTAGATTATCTAAGCTTTCCAAGCAATCATTTGTTTTAATATTTGAATTCCTTATATTTCTATAATCATTACTTGTCTTGTTTTACTAAATATTATACTTAATCCGAACGAACTAAGTCCTTGTGGATACGACCTGGTCTTACCTTAATCTAATACTACCAACGGGGGTTATACTTTACCCATGTGTTTGGTTTATTAAAATTGGTGAAACTAGTATTATAAATTTAAAGCTTTCCTTACACATCAGTTACTATTGGGACCCGAATGGACTTGTTCATTTGCTTGGCCCGATCCACTTAGCTAAGTCCATATGTATGCTTGGCCCGATCCAATTAGTTGAGTTCATATGTATGCTTGGCCCAATCCAATTAGCTAATTCCATATGTAGAAGTCTTGAGATGATGATGCGTAGTTACGAGTGACTTGTGCATTTTACGTTTTGTATTACAAGTTACATGTTTGTCATCATTAAAACCAAAGAGACCATCTTGTTTAAATATAATAATATTTGCACTAACAATCCCCCCCTTTTTGATGATGACAAATATGTAAACCGTAACACTCATTAAAATGTAGAAGTTACTCGTTTACACTCCCTTCTCCCCTTTTTATCGAAGCAAAAAGGTAGTTTCCTCGAGCTCTCTACTTCTATCATGCAACTTGTAAGACGGTTGCTTTGAAATTTCACTCCCTTCTCCCCCTTATTACAATACCTTCCTTTCTCCCCAGAAAGTCGAGCTTGCATCATCCCAGTGAAGTCTTCTATCACCACGGTTAAGAAGACTCTATGCCATGTATTCAAATGCCCCTGAGCTCCTCCTAGCTTAATGCTCCCCTATGGTGATTGAATCCCCTTGTTTATTTACCTTAGTATCTAGCGGATCCATGGATCAAATTCTTACAAAGGCTTTTCCTACATCAAGGGTTAGCTTCGTGCAACATAATATATAACAAAATAGGAGCAATCATTATAGAGCACATACCAAGACATGCAAGGGTTAAACTAAGTAGCTACCTAAAAGCAATGAGTTTGATGAGGTATGTGAGCATATCAAAGTATGCTAAAGGTTAGACATGTGATGAAAGTGTACCAAGAGGATAAAAACAAAGAAGAAAACCCAAGANAAATAGGAGCAATCATTATAGAGCACATACCAAGACATGCAAGGGTTAAACTAAGTAGCTACCTAAAAGCAATGAGTTTGATGAGGTATGTGAGCATATCAAAGTATGCTAAAGGTTAGACATGTGATGAAAGTGTACCAAGAGGATAAAAACAAAGAAGAAAACCCAAGAAAGTTGATCGACAAAAAAAATGAATGACTATTGCAATTCAAAAGACACTTGAGTGTCACAACCCGACCGACAACCTAAGGTGTAATTGTTCAATCAATCACACTAACAAGAACAAGATTCGTTCATTGACTGACACACAAAATGACTTCTTCCAAGTTGTCATTGGGAAGGCGAGTTCTAACAAACCTTTTGAACGACATAATCATCCACCTAAGATGATTGGTGTTAAGGATAGTTTGTTGATAAGACATACTCTAAATGAGGTAGATATCTGTCACTAATATTATGACAAGTCATGTCATAATATAGACTCGAAGAAGAAAGAAAAATGAAAATGAGAGCGATATGCACCTAGATGCCAATGGAAATAATTCCATAAGACGAGAAAATGTTGGAGTTGACCTTTAAGAAAAGGTGGGCAAAGACTGTTTAGACTAATATATCGTTTACACTAAAAATGAGATGCATGATATATTTCAAAGTAGAAAAGGATGTGCAAGTGATCCTATTGAGGGTAAATTTCTCTAACGGGGTTGAGGTANTGAGAGCGATATGCACCTAGATGCCAATGGAAATAATTCCATAAGACGAGAAAATGTTGGAGTTGACCTTTAAGAAAAGGTGGGCAAAGACTGTTTAGACTAATATATCGTTTACACTAAAAATGAGATGCATGATATATTTCAAAGTAGAAAAGGATGTGCAAGTGATCCTATTGAGGGTAAATTTCTCTAACGGGGTTGAGGTAACAAAGTTCTAGAGTTCTAGTTTTGGATGATCCTAGTTGTGTGTTAGAGATAATTTGGTGCATGAAAGATTTCATGTGATTGTGTAGTTATACACTTTGGGTATAATGGTTGTGATGGTTGAACGTTATTGAAGTAAACTCACTAAAAAGAGTGAGGTATAGTGATAAGGTTTGTAATGATCAATGGGTTGAAGGTTCTTAAGCTAACTATCACTTTCAAGAGTGAATTGTAGCTATAGGGTTTGAGTAGGATTGATCTAAGGGTTGAAGGTTCTGAAACCAAATATCACTATCAAGAGTGAATTTTAGTTATAAGGTTTGATGTGAGGGTTGAAGGTGCTTGTATAGAACAAATAGCTAAGTGATCACAAAGAGTTGAGGTAAGGAAGCTAGAGTCAATTGTGGTTTTGTGACTGGGGTATTGCTAAGTAACGGGTACTTAAGCAGTGAGTGTTTTAGTATGGAATTCTAGGGAATAAGAACCACATTAGTGTGTTCTTGAGAGTGTTTGGTGAAAGACTAGATGTGTATGAGTGTGTTTCTGCTCCCCTTAATCGATGACCATCCGGACAAGATGTGTTGGAAAAAGAGAAAAAAATAAAGAGGAAGACAAACGTTGACGAAAGCGATGAGCTTAGTAACGTTATGACAAGTGGTGGATAGCATACAATAAACTTCACCTTTGAAGTCACGTAGCTCTTCTCAATCATTGTGAGTATTCATAAAATATTCATATGATGAGGCATGTGATTACGTGGAAATGTGCTAAGAGTTAAGAAGATAGAATGTTCAAGGTTGTGGAGTTAGTGATAAGGTTCTAGTAGGGTTATCTTTGATAGAAGGAACTACGTTGATGAAGAAGGGTTATCTAAACTTATTCTAGCGGTTCTTCGCTTGAAGTGTGTGGAAGATGAGTGGGATGCGGAAGCATTGGTAGTGTAGAACGAAGGTAGAGGATGGATACGAAGGTGACCAAACATATGGTGTGTTTAGTACCATGCGGAAGTGAAAAGGGAAAAAGGCTAAGGAATCAGAAGATAGGCAGAATCTATTTACATAGGAAACGGTTCTGGTTCAAGACTACAACGAGTGGGTTTTGACTGTGAGAACTAAAAAGAAATAAACTGTCTCAGCAGCTAACGGTCCGACGGTACCGTTAAATTTAGCGGTACCGTCCCCTATTTAAGGGTACCGTGACCTGCTGAGGTCAGTTTTGACCCAGAATTTGATTTTCAACAAAGAAATTTCACATATATTGTGATTTTTCTGGACCTTGGATTAAAGAAATTTATACCAAATAAATTCTTTTATGAATGAATCCAACAGGATTCGATGAACGTTGATCGAGAACGAGAAATGACATTTAATTACATTTCGCACATTAAATATACTTTAAATATTTTGGATGAAACATTTAAGTTGTCATTAAAGTTTGAGAGGATTTGACTTTAATCTAGAGATGTTTTAGACACACATAAATCAACGATTTGAGAGGATCTAATGAGTAAATCTCGCTGATTTAGTGAGACTTTTAGACATGATGAAAGAATCTATACCCAATAAATTCTTTGAGTGATAAATCCAACGAGATTTTACACGAGATTACTAACAATTGAGATAACTTTCATATTTCCAAGGA
The DNA here is from genome assembly GCA_014162995.1 of Artemisia annua. Taxonomy (NCBI): domain Eukaryota; kingdom Viridiplantae; phylum Streptophyta; class Magnoliopsida; order Asterales; family Asteraceae; genus Artemisia; species Artemisia annua. Next base: position 20,119 of record LBNU01021798.1, read on the forward strand.
AATATTTAAGTAGTCATGAGAGGGATTTGAAGGATGACTTTAATATTTCCAATGAAATATTTAGATAGTCATAAGACGAGATTCGGAAGAAAGAGAGTATCAACATACTCTTGGTGAGATAGGATGATATGTTTGTTTTCTACCCTAAAACTAATGGATAAGTTCGATCCTCATTATGTATGAGGTGAGCTTGACGACACAATACGATGTCAGACCTATGAGGATAAAAGGAACTAACAGAAATGAATATACTTGGTTTTAAGGAGTGTATATTCAGACGAGGATAAAAGGAACTACTAATCACTTATGTAGTATTGTGATTCCTTTGTTATCCGAATGTTGATGTTAGCTTTTAGCATTAGGATGAGCGTTTTAACATATGTTGTTAAAAGGCTTGGATACGATGTTTCGGATATGACATTTCACAATTGTGATCGCAAATTAAACTTACTTGAATATTTCGGATGAAATATTAAGCTGTCAAACCTACTCCGAGTTCTACTAGGTTTGTATCTAACCTCCCCTTGACTAAAGGGTGTATCACTTGGAAGAAAGCGAAATGATGACCAAGGAATTAGGACAATTTCGCGACTACTTCAAACTTATATATTTTGACACTAGTGTATGACTATATGACATCTAAGAGTTTATAGTGATAGGCATACCTAATCCATTATGTGTCAAACAACATGGTGTTGGATGCAAGTAATCTAGGTTTGCTAAGGAGTATCCTAATTACTACTTGTTCAAAATGAAATCCTAATAGGAGATAAAGTTCATCGATGTAGACTATCTTTAGTCAAATGTTGGAATGAAAATTTTTCAAGTTAGAGAATGAGTATGAGACTATCACTAGTGGTGCTCAATTCAGGCTAAACACGACCATTTTTATGGGTTATAACACGAACCCAACATCTCTCCTAGAAGCAATTCAACCGTTAGGTCAAATTGAATTTCTAGTGCGATAGGTTCTCCAGTAGTCATTCTCATGTTAGAAAAGTTCAAATACCTATATTTGCCTATCGAAGTGTAGCAAAGATGATATTAACTTATATTGCTAATACATGGCTAACCATATTTTGAAAGTTGGTTAAGAAGATGACATGTCTTACACAATATCCTACCAAAGGCAAGCACAATGTTTCAATTTCGTGTTTGAGATTTAGAGGTTATTTGGTTTTTGGATGATGAATTTCATGATCTCTTAGACAACATCTTTGTTTGATTAGTTGTTACATGTTATTTTAACATGATTTGGTTTTCTACAGCCAAGAGATGCCCTAATGTGAAATGATGTAGAGTCAACTACATCGAGAGTATTTCAAGAATGCTCCTTTGCATATCTTGTGAGAAAAATCTATTTAAAGGTTAGGTACCTCAATAGATCTTGTGAATGCTTAGAAAACCAAATACTTTAGTGTATGAGCGAATTTTACTTGTTCATGCAATGACACACATTGTATTGGGTTATTATTCAAATATCCTATATTTGTTAAGCAAGATGCAATGTATTCTCTTGTAACACAGCCATTTATGTTACAAAGAAAATAAGAATGCATAAGATATAAGTTATATCCTTAGTCAATCTTTTGATAAGAGAAATACATAGGATTTTCTCAAATATTGAAGACGTACATAATAGTTAATAACATATTATGTGTGACACTTTTACTTGACATGTGATTTTGAGTGTTGAGTCGTTCATGAGCAAAGTTTACATATGTTGTTTGTTTGCTCGTGTTTGTTTTTTCGAAAATGACACATTTACTAATTGCATTGCAAAGTCAATTACTTGAATATTTCGGATGAAACATCCAAGTTGTCAATCCTACTTAGTTGTGTATTTTATGCATCTTTTAAACATATTAGTTTAATGTTTGGAACACAACCATTGGACAAGAAGACTCAATATGACATCTTCAACACAAGTGTGAGTTATGATCCAATGCATATTATTTTCGTCTTGAGAGGACGTCATTATTCTCATAACAACCGAGTGTGATTGATTATGTAGATTCAAGATAATATATTTCGTTATATTTTGATGTTATCTTGAAGCTAGACAAATAATGACTCCAATTTCATGTCCATACTCGAAAACTTGTCAATTAGATTCGATGATGACACCAATCATAATTTGAATAATGAATTGATATGTACTCGAAATCTTTCTTGACCCTCACGATCACTCCGTTTAAAAAGAAAATAAAAATTTAGGAAATGTGTTTCATTTATTCTAATACTAGTAGTATGTGTGAGGTTAATGGCATATTAAGTTACTACTTTGTTGGGTTATAAAAGATCAAAGTATTGCTGGATATCAAAGTGCTGCTCTTCAGAGTACTGCTGAAGTATTAAAGTCAAAGTACTGCTAGTGATCAAAGTACTGCTCGTTGATAAGTCAAAGTACTGCTTGAAGATAAAGACTGAATATATTATTAGAATTAGAATATTATGTAATCTAGAATATT
>LBNU01021803.1:0-33629 GCA_014162995.1 Artemisia annua
CTATATGCTTTGTCAGCTTTTTTACGTTTTTATGTTTTCAAAGATTGTGAGCTGATAAATTGAACACCATATTTAGCGAATTAAGTGGATTTCGTTAGAATTTACACGTGTTTATATACATTTTTATATATGTTATTATAAAAACTTTCTTATCTAATGTTTTTATACACGTTATTATATACCTTTTTTATACGTTTTTATATAAGTTTTTATGATGTGGCGTTGAGGTGTTTGGTGAGTGAGGGTGTTTTTTATGTGACTTATAAGGGTAGCCTAAATTAACAAAGTTCAATAACTTGTTTGTATAAAACTTTAGTAACTTAGGTGAACAAATTCGCAAAGTTCAGTAACTTAGGTGAACAAATTCTCAAAGTTCAGTAACTTATTTATATAATTAAAAAATAAAACTCAGCTGCCAGCGTGGCATTCCACCGGTTATAACAAGTGCAAAATAGTTGGGTCACTATTTTGCCCAGTAACGATAGTCCAGTAACCCATTTGCACAAAAAAAAAGTTGGGTAACTTAGGTGCACAAAAACGCAAAATTGGGTAACCTATTTGATATAAAACCCCCAAGACTAATTCAATGGACTTAACGGGAAGAGCTACTAGCGAATATATGGACAAAAGGATGGGTTAGTAGGGATCTAAACGAACTAAATGTTTAATGAATATTTCATGAATCGTTTGATAAAAAGTTCATTTATATTTGTTTATTTATTAAATGAACGAACATAAATAATATTTTACGTTCGTTTAATTAAATGAACGAACGTAAAAAAAAATCGCGTCCATTCATTTATGTTCGTGAACATCCGATTATGGTTCATTAATGTTTGTTTATGTTCATTTATTTATTTATGTTCGTATATCATATATTTTAATTGTATAATTTTAAAATTTGTTTGTTTAAACAAAACAATACTTATAAAACAATATATTATGCCTAATTTAATAAAGTTTATGTTTGTTTGTCTATGTTTATTTATGTTCGATCGGTCATGTTCGTTTAGCATTTAGTGCCTTAATTAACGAACATGAATAATTCATTTTCTTAACAAATGAACATGCATGCAAAACCTAGTATGCTAGTGAGTACAAAATGAAGATTGCTTCAAACATATTCCAATATGTAAATTTGACTTCAAACACATGCATGCACTTTCAAGGATTGTTTAGCGTACATTATCTCCGGTCTAGGAAACTGAAAACCGTCCATGGTCCCATAACAAAAGTCCACATAACAATATTTAAACAAGTCAAAGTTTTTTTTAAGTAAAAGCCAAGTAACAATACAAGTTCATGTTTCCTTCATTTTCTAATAACATGGATGAAGAAAGCTACCCACGTACAGTTCATGGCATGGTTAATATCACTTGGACTGTTGGACATGATAGCATGCATGCACCCCCGTTAATTTGCGGTCTTTTTGCTTGGTTAAACAAATATAAATTAATTTTTTGGAGAAAATAAGAGATCTTGTAATCCGTCTACATGGTTTGTCTATCTTACAAAAATCATTCATGTTAGAAACTATGTCATGAATCTATCTTTAAAAGCCTAAGGTCAAAACTCTTACAAAAATGCATCCCTCTCAGTCGTGCAAAAAAGTTTGTCGAAATGTTTGGTGAAAACCATTTCTCTCATGGTGATTTTCGCAAGACTTTTTGGTTTGTTAGAGATGATTCATATCAATAGTTTCTGACAAGAATAGTTTCTATTAAAATGATATTGGCATTTTACTCTAACTTCAGTCTTGTATTTTGATTTAAAACCAAAGTGGTATATTTCGTATTCAATTGCATAAATCGTCCCTAAAGTTTGGCCAAATTGCATGTTTCGTCCCTAATGTTACGAAAGTGCAAGGATCATCCCTGTGAGAAAATCTTTGGTGCAAGTATCGTCAGGGACGATACTTGCACCAAAGGTTTCCCCAAAAAGGACGTACGATACTTGCAACAAAGGTTTCCCCACAGGGACGATCCTTGCACTTTCGTAACATTAGGGGCACTTTAATGANCAAGTCTTCACGCGACGATCACTTTATCACAATCTTCACACGAACGAACACTCTCGTCCTCTTGGATTCTCACAACCCAAGTCTTCACACCCGGGCTTCACTAAGTCCTAATCTTCACACAAGGACTACACTAAGTCCAAGTCTTCACACTAAGACACACGAGCTAACACAAACTCCTAGTCTAGTTACAACACTTCACGGACTTACACCTTGTCCGGAGACACCCTAACACACCAAATCAACAACTCACACACAAGTCGGATATACTCTATTACAATATGTACAAATGAGAGAGTTAGAGGAAGAAGAGAATCGTAACACTTGTTATGTTTGTGTGTGGACTCAATAACACATCGATTCCTGACGACTTCGAGTGTTCTTCTCTTGCACTTTGATATAGAGGATGAGAGAATCACTTATAAACACATAAAGACATGGTATAGTGATCAAAGGGGAAATAAAGAAAGAACATAAAATTTTCATGCAAAGAGGGTTAGTTTTATGAATGAAACAGTTCAGTACTCATAGCCATCAGGAGGAGCGGGAGGAAGGTCCCTTATTGTTGGACAGTCCCGTATATATAAGGGACCGTCTGCCCATTTAAGGGATCGTCCCGAAATACGCTCCTATTTTTGTCATGACATGGTGAAAGTTTATCTGGTGAAAAATCTTTTCTATTTTAGGCGGGAAAAGTGGCTATTGTAAGATTTGAATTTCAAATATATTTTCTTTAATAAAACATTTCTTTTTAATTGCGAAAATACTTTTGTTAAAATGTTTTGTCACATAAAAATGTGAAGTTTTGAGAAAATAAGATCTTTGATCACTTTACTAATGTCGGTATCGTGTTTGTTCATACCTGAAGTGACGTTGTAGTAGATACGTTGTTGAAACGAGTTTTCTCGAATAAAAACTTATTAAATGTAGTTTTACGTAATGTGTTTTTATATTTTGTGATTATCAAAACGTAAAGAAACCGAATAATGCAAATAACGTTTTTGGTATTATTTGTATTAACAATCTCCCTCTTTTTGATGATTACAAAATATAAACTCATTTTAGGTAAAATTCTATGTTATTAAATTTTTAGTGAGTTTTCGTTTACTGCTCCCCTTTTTTGTAGAATCAAAAAGGCTTCGTCGATGTGTAGAGAGGAAAGAGATCGACGGTATTAATGCTCCCCCTAACGTAGTGTTCCCCCTTGATGAGGCACAGGGAATCGAGCTATGGTGTTGTGCTACAAAAACAAGTTAGAGTACGATGCACATACACATATATATAGAAGAATTAGAGGGGTTGAGAAGAGAAGATAGATAGAAGGAGACTAGAAGTGTAGAAGGTGACAAAATAAAGATTGGATAAGAAAAGGAAATTAGAATTAAGAAGAAATCAGATAGATCAGACAGTACAGAGCATGCAGAGAGGAGAGGAAAACTCATTTTTATGCACTGGGGACGGTCCTTAATATATACGGACGGTCCCTTAAATATGGGGGACCGTCCCCATATAAGGAACCGCCGCCAGTGGGCGTGGTTTAGATAGAAATGTTGTGATTTGTAGTATTTCCCATTTTAAAGTTGGTTAAGTTCTCAACACATTTTATAAGACAACCATCATAATTATCACAACATAATAAAATAATTCATTAATTCATGAGAAAACATACAAGATCAAAACATGCATCATCTAGCAACAAAGATCCATAAATCACATAATCCTACAAGCTATTTCTAGAGAGACCTAACTTCCTAGAGCATGCTTGGCCCAAAAGATGATCCTCTTGATTATTTAACTAAACATGTAGAGATATTTAGTTAGAAGGTGAAGAGTAAGATGGTCATCTTGATTATTTAACTAAACATGGAAGTAGCTAATGGTTGATGTAATCATGATCTTCTTTGCTTGGGCTTGTCATGATGTATGTTACGATGTAAAAAACTAACACATTTTTTCTTTCATTACCATATTTGAATTGATCAACCATGCCTGCCGATGGAGCCATTGTTGCTCTTGGGGTTCCCTATGCCCCACTTGATCCGACCTTACCCGAATCATGGAAGGGTTTTAATAATGGGAGTACATGAGCGATGTACTATTAGAATCCTGAAACTAACGTCACCCAGTATGAGAGACCTACTTTAATAGCGGTATTCATCATTCCCCACATACGTGCTTTGAAACTGATTATACGATAATGATATGTTTGAAATAGTGGTGTATGTCTTTCAGTAGCTTGAGGTTGTGATAATTAGATAAGTAGTTGTTTGATAAACTTATTATTTTAGGAACTCGGGTAAAATATTGACGGCACGACAACTAATTTTAGGTTATCATTGAACAATCAGTTTTGTTGGCTTCATGAAAGTATGATATAACTACTCAAATACTCAAACTCATTTATCCGACCACTGAAACCTCCACGTTTGTTTGTTCTAGTTTGTTTGTTCTAGGTTGTTACAATTGGAGGAGGGGCACAACTAGCAGCACAATCAGCATGCTTGAACCTACTTGGAGTCAAGGGTGCGTGGATAAATCACCAGTCTCAAATGCTAAGTTGATGACGAGGAGAATACAACAGATGAAACAGAGACATGTAATCAATTGCATCAACTGTGTAAAGGCTTTTGCAATTTTCTTATTTATTGTATAAGTAAAACCATTTTGTATACAAATATCCCGCAATGAAGCGCGGGCCTCAAAATCTCGTGTTATCTAAAGCTTAGAGGTATAAGTCAAACTTATCTCATTATAAGTCCAAGTACTTATATTGACAAGTTATAATAGTTATAATATTTTGTGCATTTTCTGTTAGTTTGTATTGTGCATGGTGTGAAGTGCAAACAAGGAGTATATATTGATTGGTCAGGATCTAGGGTTTCAGATCATCTCATTATCTTCTCTTATTCACACATATATAGTTTCTCTCGAGTTATGTTTTCTGGTTTTGGTAGTATTAAGCGTTTAGTCACACTATAGTTTGATTTATACTTTTTGTTGTTTGTAGTACTCAGTGTATTTCTCATATTACACCCGTTTGGGGATTATCTTTCATATCAGACTTATTTGAGGATTATTTGTATTGATTAATAAAGCAAGTACGTTAGGTGGTTGGTTGAGTGCAATATCAGTTGTGTTTGAGTAGTTTTAACAGAGCCTCGGCTCGTTATTGTTTTAGAAACTACTACATATAAGTTTCAGTGTAGTTTTGATTACTGACACTCGGCCAAATTCTAAACCTTTAGTAATAAAAACCCACCCATTTGGTAGTTAAAGCTACCAGAAGGACAACACAAGAGAGCATTTAGACTGCTCAATAATATTTATACACATGAACATGAGTTTGTTGAGCCAAATGAATTATAGCGACTTCCTTATTTGCTAGTCTTACATTAAAATGGATGATAATGACCTATTTACATCAACGGCCAAGATAAACTATCTAAAAATATAATGCAAAATACATTTAGGTTTATGGAACATTTGAGTTTTTCATACTAATCTAGAACATTCTTTACTTGTTTAAAAATTCCTAGTATTCTTATGGAACATTCGAGTCCAATTAAAGACACAAACTACGCATAAGCCCGGGTTGGTGCGACTTAGGTTAATCAATTGGCATAAACAAAATTATGAGGTTGATACATGTAAATGGACTTATAACTAATGCCACTTAGGTTATCTTTAGGTTACCTGACACATAACACGTCTTCAATAATAAGATAACCAAGTTATATTCAGTAACATATTCTCACAGAAAGTATATTAGAAAAACTCAAACTAATCAACTATTATCAAGCGCTTGTGTCCCAATAATACCTTATGTACGTTGTGTTTGTTGTGAGATAGTTATTTAAAATAATAATAATAAAAAAAATCAATTATTCTTGTACTTCAAGTTGATACAAAATTGAGATGCATGTATTTTAATTTTAAACTTTACAATCTTTACATGTATAGATAAAAAAACTTGGAATAAAACTCAACTTCTATATGCATTATTTTACAAATTTACTCTACAATAAGAAAACAAAATAAAACCAAAAAAAACCATCTTTTAAACTTATATATATGAACAAAAGTATTAGTTTAACTTTGATGAACTTTTGGTTCAAGCAACCCAAACCATGGCCATTGAGCTCAAAAATGTAGCACAAGCAACCGCAACAAGGCTTCTTTCTTTAATCACAACCTTTAACAAATGCATCGCTACGTCTCCACTAATCTTCCGTCCTTCTACCACCAATACACGACGACGCTTTCCAGCAAATGCCAACATCACCAACACCGTGATACATGTCACTATGGTAGTTCTTACCATAACCACCAACAAACCTACAATTAACACAACTCCCACAACTCGAACAATGGACCACATTTGGTATGACAACCACCATGATCCGCTATGGTCGTAGTCATGGGACATGAAGATGTATAATGAGAGAAGCATAAAGAATAAACATGATGCACTGGTTTTTGATTTAGTGAGCATTTGTGATAAAAATTTGGACAAGTTGATTGTGGGATGGAAATGGCATAAGAGAATGTTGTATTCTAAACTATATAAAGGAGAAGAATTAGAAGCCATGTGTTATTGGGTGATTTTCACATGGGCTGGTTGGCAATAACCACACCAACTTTATATCTTTAATCACATTCTTCCAATTAAAAAATAATTAAACCCCTTCTAATCATATAATACATGATTAGTACAGCTGATTGAATATTTTTACACAATGTTTTCAGAGGGTTTTTGGGAATGCTTTTATATGTCTGCTTATATTGTAAGCATATATATATTACATATAAAATTAACATGTAACAACATGTATATTTTTTAAGGAGATATTACATGATCGATGCAGTATCAATCTATATGAGTAGGACATTAAAAATACAAAATCACTTACGTGGCTTAAAGAAACACCATCTTGTTAGAATCAACGCAATCAGTTCTCAAAATCACACACGATAACACTGATGATTGCTGCTATTAAAATATGAGGACGACTATAAATTTTTAAATCAAACCAGTTTTAACCTTTTGTTTACTGTAGTTAATTTCTAATCGTCGAGTTAATAATCGACTTGAAAATAACAATTCGACTCTCAAACCAGTCCAACCAAACTTTTTTGGCTGATTTGGAAAATAACAATTTGATCGCTTCAGTTTTAGATTGTTTAGCCATGATCATTAGGAAAAAACGGTATAACCAAACTACATTACTAATCTACTAAATATATCATTGTCATGTATCATGCATGCATGAGGTAAAGCTAGGAAAGTAGACTTACAAAAGGTAATGTGTTGAGAGATCTACCATTATCGACATCGTCAATATACAAAAAAACGTAGATAATGCAGAACGGAAACATATTAGTTTCATTCTAACAAACGATAGATGATCAAGAAAACCACATTATGATAAAAACTAAAAATATATTCTTGAATGTTTTTCTAGGCCGACTTCGTTTTAAAAAAAGGAATATTTTTTTAGACATGTAGGTACTTTATAAAGGATGATCTTATTTTTGGTAGCTTTGGAACATCTAAAATATTTTGAAAATCATTACTAAATCAAGGAAATATATTTACCAAAAATAACGCGGTTTATCCATTGTAAACTGCATAAATAATATTGCTTGAAATTTAAAAATGTTAGTACCAAAATTGGCTTCGTGGCACTTAAACAATGGATTTTGGGCCTGATGATAGGCTCTAAGCCACGTAGCCCATTGCTTCACATTATAAGTTTATTTAAAACCCGTCTAAAACGCAGTCGTTTTGCACTGCTGATTTTCCCGCCAAATTTACGGCCCAATCGGTGGGCCAATTTTATCCTCCTTTTCCGGTCAGTTCAATCCGGCCCAATATTTTTTTGTACCCTACATAACTACACGGAAAATGATTAATAGTCCCGTTCCAGAAGATTCACAAAATCACAATCGGTGTATGAAACCCTAGATCCAAAAATCCCCAGCGGCGGCCATGGTGAGGAAGATTCAAGATGTGTGTTTGTTGTACATGTACCAGAAACAATTAAAAGGTTGGTGCAACTTTTATTTTTAATTTGTTAACTTTTCTTTGATTAGCTAGGTTATGTTATTGGGATGTGTTATGCCATTGCAAGGGAATAGATGATGATTAGCATGAGTTTTGATAGGGTTTCTAAGTAGATTTTAGGCCTGTTTCAGGCAGTAGTAGACCGTGGCTTTTCCTAAATATTTTTGCCCTGGACCCTATGATTAAAACACCCAATCAAAGACCGTTTTTGAAGGTAATTGGTTGTACACCAAGTGTTTGATGAAATGCTTAAATGAAAAATATATTTATTTATTTATTTAGGGTGTAATTTTTTTAAGTTTTTGTTTGCAAGATGGAGACTGAAGAAGATCCCGTGAAAAGGCGTTGCGTAGGCGAGGAAAATTAGTCATAATGTGAGATGTTTAGAGTGCGGTAGCGAGTCGATTGAAGAGTCCCATTGTTATGAATTTGTATAGTGACCAACCATGTGACTCTGTGGCAACTGATAAAGCTACACTGACATTCACAGATAATCAGTTGCTTTTTGATATAATGTACATCTCCAATTTTTAAGGTGTATATTTTTGCTAAACCAACTTTAACAAATAAACTATGGTCTTTATCTTACCATGTATACTAATTCTTATTCATAAAATTTGTGAACATGGCAGCGATGAAAGCTACTAGCAAGCATGGGCATAAATCTGTGAGATAAGGCATAGTGGTTTATGGATGGGCACAACTGTATATGGTTGTATGAGATTCATTTAAAAGAACAGGTATTGTTATTTAATGGATTAGTTCGAGATATTCTCTTAAATGATAAATTGCTAACTTCCCATGTAAATTCAGAAAACAAAGTTGCTTAAAAAGTTTGTTATTATGGTATTTTGGAGGCCGAGTAATAAGTTTCTTTAACATTCGATTGAGTCAAGAGAATCGAGATCTCAACATGAAGAGGAGTGTAGCCATCTCTAAAGGAGCTGAGAATGGACGAGGTATGTACCATTACCTCATTCAAAGTTCAGTTTTTCAGATACTTGCTAGACTAAAGCTCAGCTTATGTGATCAGGGGTAACTACTCATATCCGTGTAACGTGTGACGTGTAAGGAAGATTGGTAAATTGGCTTTTATAAAAGGTTCATATTTGTTATTGCGTGTTTGTTCATTAAGATTTCTGCAAAATCCATTGTTGTATCAAAATATATATGATCTTTCAATTGTTTCTGTTATGATATCACAGGATAGATTACATGATTATGGTACGTTGATAACGGGGGATAAATAAGCTTATTGGGCTCACGCTATGACAGCCTATATCAAAAATGGCGCAACGATCGGGACACCAGCAAACAATCGGTAACCTCAAAACATTTTGCATCCCTGATTTGTCAAAAAAACTGGTGGTATGTATATACAAACTCCATGATTTAAATTTGGTTATTAGATTATGTTGCAATTTTATGGGCATGTTGTTGTTGCAGGTATGTGTAAGCCTTCAAAAAGCGAGCCGCGTGCCAAACACGTAAATAATACATTCAATAACTCTGTTATTGGTCATCCGTCTATTGTTTAATTCAGAGTTATTATTCTTTGAATCAGGATCACCTTATGAGCTTATTTAACTTTGCTTATTGTTTATTCATGATACCTGAGTGATTCTTATAGAGTATAATTCATCTTTTGATGGCTTCACAGGTTCGCCGGCTTGGACAGGCTAAGAAATTTGACAGGCCGTGTTGATGCTGAAATTAAATAGGGACTGAAATGTACATGTTTAGTCGCTGAAATTGAATAGATGTGCTTGGTTGCTAAAATAGGGGCCGCAATGGGTGGTTTTCGGTGTTGAATGGCGGCTGAAAAGCATGGGTTTGGGTCCGGAAGTGGGATGAAATTGGGGCTCAAATGGCTGAAATGGGTACGTTTGGTCGCTGAAGCGGGTTTCGGTGCTGAAATGTGTTGCTTTGGGTGCAGAAATGTGTTGGTTTGACTGCTTAAATATTTGGGTTTTGGTCAACTTAGACAGGTTTGTCAATGTTCCTAGGCCTTCGTTTACCATGATTTCATATAACGCAATGGACCTTTGCCTTATCAATAGCGGTATATTTGTTGCATGTTATGTAAAAATATAGCTAATACTTAAGACACTAGAATGCCAACAAATTATACCTGTGTAGTTGTAGCTATTTGTTATGCTTTTCGTGATCAGATTTCAGACATTCCAAAATGGCATTCACAAAGACGCCGAACCTTAATCCACCAGATGGTAGTTGCAAAAAAAGGCAAATTGACCACTCATGATCAATAGCAAAAACCATGCAAATCCTTTTGACGAAAGTCCTCTTGATGCACTACTCCGTATTTTGCAACACCATCAAAGTTTTTGTAACAATAAAAAATGTAAATGCCTCTTAATAGGTTAATCTTTCGTGTGAATTAAATGCCACGTGACGTAATTACTTGGTATACGGATTTTGTAATGTAAACTTTATCAAAACTATACATGTTTAATTAGAAATTTGTTTTGCAGGTTAGTGGGCTTCCTGGGGACTTGGATTCAAGGCGACATGTCAAGTTTCAATGGTAGGAATATACTGGAAGCTATTGACAATAGGTTAGTCTATAATCTCTATAATCTTCAGCTGTTCTTTTTTTGTACTCATGTTTGTATCTAAAGTATTGACGGGAGGTTTTTGTATATTGGTGCAGTAGAAATATGCATGTGGGAGGTCAAGCAAAAAATAAACCCTCATACTAGCAAGACGGTTAGTAAACTATAGTTTCTAGCGTTTAATTGTTTTTTTTTTAATTCGCTCTTTTAGTAAACTATATGTGTTGATTGATATTACCAGGTAGCTAAATAACTGTATGCTTCTGATACACTGGCTTATTTGCAGCTACTGGTACCAGGTAGTGGAACCACATCAGCCAAAAAACGCTTGGAATACATTGATACAGATCGTGTACAAGTGAATGTGAATGACTGGAAGAAGGTGAATCATAGAGAAAAAACCTAACAATGTGAATGATAGAAAAAATTCCAGTCATATAATATGAATGACTCTAACAAATAGTGTATAGGTGAATGTGAGTGACTGGAATCCCGAGCCTCTACATTAGGAAAAAAAACTTTTGGAATACACCAAATTTGCAGAATAACAGGTTTTTTCTTTATTTCCCCTCGAACTTCTGAGTTTTCATCTTCCATTAGTTTCCGTTTTGTAACAGAATTCATGGGTATAATATGATTTCTGTTCACTTGCAGGATCCAACCTTCTGAGAAATGATTTAGGTTAGACGACCATTTGGCACTGGATGGGTAAGTATGCATTAATAGCTTTGATCTTAGAAGCTAATTATATGGTGGTGATTTGGTAGACCTTGATCATTAGTTGGTCTAATGAATAGTTACTGGAAAGTTTTAATTCTAAATTTGAAACGGCTGGTATGCATATTTCACTACTGATATATTGCTCCCAGAATTTTCATCGTGAATAATTGTAAAGATGGAATGTATCTTGGTTTCAGGTGTAATGGTGTATGATGTGCAAGTGACTGCACAAATGCAATGACGATAATATAAAAGAATGCAAGGAAAACGAAGGCGACACCCATTAAGAATAAGGTATGTGTTTTAGCAATATATGGCCACTAACAATGCACTCATTTTTTTTGTGCTTACCATAAGCAGTAAAATATTAAATTTTTGGGGTGTGCTGAAAAAATGCATTCTTAAAAGGTGTTTGGGCTGCTGAAAACTGCTCTACTGCTGTTTTTAGGAGTGTTATAATAATTATGTAATCTAAATGTGTCATTGTTTCAGGATGGAGACTGCCGTTGCAGGAAGGGCAAGGCCGTTTGGAATTGAAATAAGGAATGTAAAATGTGTGAGATGCGGGGCCTTTGGTCACCAAAGTGGTGATCGAGAATGTCCATTGAAGGATGCCATTATGCCTAATGAAGAGACTCGATTGAAGAGTGATGATCCTTTAACAACTATTATAGCTCAAACAGAGTCATCTGAGGTAATAATTACAAACTGGTTAGTAACTCAGGTTGTTGAATGCAAACTGAGATATAGGCATTTAGCTGGCTGTTATTTTGTTGTAGAGATGTCAATTTAGACTCATTATAAATGGGTTGATTTGGTCTATGTTTTACCCCCTAGACTTCCAAATAGACAAGTTCGAAATGTGTTTTTTTTACCATATTCCCGGTTTATTATAAATAAAATTATTTTCAACTATTTTCATACTGCAACGGCTAAATATTCCACTTTATTTACGCAAAATCACCTCGGCCGAAAAAATAGGCCCGCTCGCAACGCGGCGGGCCGCTGCCATTCTCGTGTATTTTTAAAACATGAGGTTTTTTTTCAATGAAATCATGAATTTGTCACCACACCTAGTTAATGAAATCATGAATTTGTTACACCTATAGTTAAATAACTTATGTGATAATGATTCTTTTGACTTTTTCAGTCTTTTAAAATACAGTTAATGTGAGGTTAAAAAACCCAAGTTTTACTCCCATGACTAAGGGTTTTATATCAAATAGGTTACCCAACTTTGCGTTTTTGTGCACCTAAGTTACCCAACTTTTTTTTGTTCAAATGGGTTACTGAACTATACGGGTTTGACATTTAGGTTACTCAAAACCATAAATGTGTTCATCGAGATTACCCCGATGACCGGTAACCGGGAGATTGAGTTATTACTTTCTCCACGTCAGCTTTATGTTCAAATAAGTTACTCAACTTTGCGATTTTGTTCGTCTAAGTTACTGAAGTTTTTTTTATTTATTTTTTTTTTATTTTTATTTTTAATTGGGGTTACTAATATATATTTGACAACTGCAAAAATCATCCCTGTGGTTTGTAAAAATTTGCAAGAATCATCCTTATCTCAAACGTTCAGCATTAAACATCCCTAAGTCCACAAACGTTCAGCAATAATCATCGCTGAGCACTAACGTCGTTAGTTTTACCCGTTAAGTTTTAAAATAATATTTGCACTGTTAATCCTCATTTTTTAAAATGAATTATATGTTTTCGTCTGTTTTTACATTTCGTCCGGTTTTTACGTTTTCATCTGTTTTTTTACGTTTTGTCTGTTTTTATCCATTTTTTACGGTTTTGTCCGTTTTTTGTTACGTTTTCGTCCGTTTTTTCACATTCTTGTCAGTTTTTACATTCTCGTCCGTTTTTTAACGTTCTCGTCCATTTTTTTACGTTGTCGTCCGTTTTTTAACGTTCTCGTCCATTTTTTTTCGTTTTCGTCTGTTTTTTTACGTTTTTGTTCGTTTTTATCTATTTCTTTACGCTTTTATCCGTTGTTTTACTTATTCGTCCGTTTTTTTACGTTTTTGTTCGTTTTTTACATTCTCGTCTGTTTTTTTCGGTTCTAGTCTGTTTTTTCGTTTTTGCCCGTTTTTTTTTCGTTTTTGTCCTTTTTTAACGTTTTCGTCCGTTTTTATCCTTTTCTATGCACTTTTGTCTGTATTTTTTTTTATTTTTATCCGTTTTTATCCGTTTCTATACGCTTTGTCAGCTTTTTTACGTTTTTATGTTTTCAAAGATTGTGAGCTGATAAATTGAACACCATATTTAGCGAATTAAGTGGATTTCGTTAGAATTTACACGTTTTTATATACATTTTTATATATGTTATTATAAAAACTTTCTTATCAAATGTTTTTATACACGTTATTATATACCTTTTTTATACGTTTTTATATAAGTTTTTATGATGTGGCGTTGAGGTGTTTGGTGAGTGAGGGTGTTTTTTATGTGACTTATAAGGGTAGCCTAAATTAACAAAGTTCAATAACTTGTTTGTATAAAACTTTAGTAACTTAGGTGAACAAATTCGCAAAGTTCAGTAACTTAGGTGAACAAATTCTCAAAGTTCAGTAACTTATTTATATAATTAAAAAATAAAACTCAGCTGCCAGCGTGGCATTCCACCGGTTATAACAAGTGCAAAATAGTTGGGTCACTATTTTGCCCAGTAACGATAGTCCAGTAACCCATTTGCACAAAAAAAAAGTTGGGTAACTTAGGTGCACAAAAACGCAAAATTGGGTAACCTATTTGATATAAAACCCCCAAGACTAATTCAATGGACTTAACGGGAAGAGCTACTAGCGAATATATGGACAAAAGGATGGGTTAGTAGGGATCTAAACGAACTAAATGTTTAATGAATATTTCATGAATCGTTTGATAAAAAGTTCATTTATATTTGTTTATTTATTAAATGAACGAACATAAATAATATTTTACGTTCGTTTAATTAAATGAACGAACGTAAAAAAAAATCGCGTCCATTCATTTATGTTCGTGAACATCCGATTATGGTTCATTAATGTTTGTTTATGTTCATTTATTTATTTATGTTCGTATATCATATATTTTAATTGTATAATTTTAAAATTTGTTTGTTTAAACAAAACAATACTTATAAAACAATATATTATGCCTAATTTAATAAAGTTTATGTTTGTTTGTCTATGTTTATTTATGTTCGATCGGTCATGTTCGTTTAGCATTTAGTGCCTTAATTAACGAACATGAATAATTCATTTTCTTAACAAATGAACATGCATGCAAAACCTAGTATGCTAGTGAGTACAAAATGAAGATTGCTTCAAACATATTCCAATATGTAAATTTGACTTCAAACACATGCATGCACTTTCAAGGATTGTTTAGCGTACATTATCTCCGGTCTAGGAAACTGAAAACCGTCGATGGTCCCATAACAAAAGTCCACATAACAATATTTAAACAAGTCAAAGTTTTTTTAAGTAAAAGCCAAGTAACAATACAAGTTCATGTTTCCTTCATTTTCTAATAACATAGATGAAGGAAGCTACCCACGTACAGTTCATGGCATGGTTAATATCACTTGGACTGTTGGACATGATAGCAGACCGTTAATTTGCGGTCTTTTTGCTTGGTTAAACAAATACGAGTATAAATTAATTTTTTGGAGAAAATAGGAGATCTTGTAATCCGTCTACATGGTTTGTCTATCTTACAAAAATCATTCATGTTAGAAACTATGTCATGAATCTATCTTTAAAAGCTTAAGGTCAAAACTCTTACAAAAATGCATCCCTCTCAGTCGTGCAAAAAAGTTTGTCGAAATGTTTGGTGAAAACCATTTCTCTCATGGTGATTTTCGCAAGACTTTTTGGTTTGTTAGAGATGATTCATATCAATAGTTTCTGACAAGAATAGTTTCTATTAAAATGATACTGGCATTTTACTCTAACTTCAGTCTTCTATTTTGATTTAAAACCAAAGTGGTATATTTCGTATTCATCCATAAAATCTTGTCATTGATCCGGGCTGTTAAGACGATATATATGTAGGGAAACTTATACATTTTATTGTATAAAACGAGTTAACAAATTAAATAAACTGTAAACAATAAAAGAAACATATAATGGGGCAGAAGGTGTAGAAGATAAGAAGACAAACTCGATTGTAGTATTTAAATAAAGAACGTACAAATAAAACTGAAGACCGTGTTTAAACAGTAAAAGCTGAGGCTCGTGCAGTGTTTGACACGATTCATTTTAAAAAGATTCGTTGTCTGTTTCCCAGGGTACCAGTAAAGGCGTGTACTGCCGGACTTGACTAACCAGAAAGATCATGGAAACGTTGACGCATATATCAAATATGCTGGAGAAAATTTCATTTTCACTGAGGTAGCATAATGGTGCGTTTTTAGGTTGTTAGATTGAAGAAAACTAATGGAGGAGATCCAAAAAAAAAAAAAAAAAAAAAAAAAAAAAAAAAAAAAAAAAAAAAAAAAAAAAAAAAAAAAAAAAAAAAAAAAAAACTATCTTTTCCACCAGTAAAAGATCACATCCAAATACAAACGGTCTTTTCAAAAGATCACAACTAAATATAACAAGATCGCAGCCAAATACGAACAAAATATGCAAATCTGTTATAATGTAACATGATTTGAAATCTTTATAAACACCTGTATTTGACTTATTAATAAGTCTCAGTAAGTTCATAAATAAACAGATACATAAAATATGGAAAATTCTATAAAAGAAAATAACTTCAAAGTCCCTTCATTTATCATACTACTTTCATTTTCCGGTTTTTATGTTTCAAATAATTCACTTTGATACATAATATCTCATTCATGTAAACTCTTATTTGGACACTCTATAGCCCGTTGCGAAGCTCTCTTCATGAAGAACGCAAACACACAAATTAATACTCATATATATACATATATTGTATAGTGTCATAGTTTAACAAATAATCATTTGTATAACAAAGTTTCCAACAATATATGTTTTGATCAACTCTTGACATATTTCTTATGGGAGATGATTTGCACACTCCATCAATTTATTTGCACACTCAAAATTTTGTGTCATAACATTTATACCCATAATATTTGTGTTTTTATATGTTCAATTCAAATTTATATGAACTTACCTACATTTTAATAAGAAGATTGCTTCAAACATAATCCAATATGTGATTTAGGCTACAAGCATATGCATGCACTTTGAGGTTTTTAGCGTAATTATCTCTCATCCTAGAATATCCAAACCGCCCATAGTCTGAAAAATGTCACTCCACATTTAAGTCAACTTTTAATATTTATATGTGAAAACATTGNTATCTTTTCCACCAGTAAAAGATCCCATCCAAATACAAACGGTCTTTTCAAAAGATCACAACTAAATATAACAAGATCGCAGCCAAAAACGAACAAAATATGCGAATCTGTTATAATGTAACACGATTTGAAATCTTTATAAACACCTGTATTTGACTTATTGAATAAGTCTCAGTAAGTTCATAAATAAACAGATACATAAAATATGGAAAATTCTATAAAAGAAAATAACTTCAAAGTCCCTTCATAAATTACACCGTTCGTCCTTGTGGTTTGCGTTGACTGGCGTCGTTGGCCCTTTGAACAAAAAAACTGCACCGTCCGTCCTTAACGGGCAAACATTTGGCGCCGTTAGTCCCTCCATCCGGTGGTCCCCACTAACGCTTGTTAAGTGTTGTTACACCTGAAGTCCCATGAGGGTATACTCGTCATTTTGCAAACCAAAAGGATGAACGGTGCAATTTTTTTTTGTTTATTTTTTTAACACATTAGTAAGTTCCGTTTTAATAGGTTTTCGTCTGTTTTTTACGTTTTCGCCTGTTTTTCACGTTTTCGTCTGTTTTTTTTACGTTTTCTTCCTTTTTCTATGTTTTCGTCTGTTTTTTACGTTTTCGTCCGTTTTTTTCCATTTTCCTTTGTTCTTTTTACGTTTTCTTTTGTTTTCATACGTTTTCGTCCATTTTTATATGTGTTCATACATTTTTATCTATTCTGATCAGTTTTTACATGTTTTCATCCGTTTTTATTCGTTTTCGTCCCTTTTTTTTTTTTACGTTTTCCTCTATTTTTTACGTTTTCGTCTGTTGTTTTCCTTTTTCGTTTGTTTTTTTACGTTTTCGTCTGTTTTTTACGTTTTCGTCTGCTTTTTTATGTAAAAAACATAAAAAAACAGACGAAAACGTAAAAAACAGACGAAAACCTATTAAAACGGAACTTACTAATGTGTTAAAAAAATAAACAAAAAAAATTGCACCGTTCATCCTTTTGGTTTGCAAAATGACGAGTATACCCTCATGGGACTTCAGGTGTAACAACACTTAACAAGCGTTAGTGGGTACCACCGGATGGAGGGACTAACGGTGCCAAACGTTTGCCCGTTAAGGACGGACGGTGCAGTTTTTTTGGTCAAAGGACTAACGACGCCAGTCAACGCAAACCACAAGGACGAACGGTGTAATTTACTCTTTATCATACTACTTTCATTTTCCAGTTTTTATGTTTCAAATAATTCACTTTGATACATAATATCTCATTCATGTAAACTCTTATTTGGACACTCTATATACATATATTGTATAGTGTCATAGTTTAACAAATAATCATTTGTATAACAAAGTTTCCAACAATATATGTTTTGATCAACTCTTGACATATTTTTTATGGGAGATGATTTGCACACTCCATCAATTTATTTGCACACTCAAAATTTTGTGTCATGACATTTATACCCATAATATTTGTGTTTTTATATGTTCAATTCAAATTTATATGAACTTACCTACATTTTAATAAGAAGATTGCTTCAAACATAATCCAATATGTGATTTAGGCTACAAGCATATGCATGCACTTTGAGGTTTTTAGCGTAACTCTCATCCTAGAATATCCAAACCGCCCATAGTCTGAAAAATGTCACTCCACATTTAAGTCAACTTTTAATATTTATATGTGAAAACATTGTGACAGTAGAAGTTCATGTAACCTGAACTATTTACAACCATAATCAAATACATGTATCTTTGGAACACTGAACGAGACTGATATGGAAGGAAAGCTAACCAAATTCAAAGGCACAGTTAGTCTCACTTGGGCACCGGGGCAAGCACCCGAATCTGAGCTTCTTTTCCTGGTCAAAGAACAATTGGCGTTACTTTTAGTCATCTATTTCGATCCAAAAACTAAAGACGTTAACCACAACAACGTCAGAAACCTCTTGTTCTTTGTTCTTACCTCTCCATAAGAGAATGCAAAAGTCAAGAAGATTGCTAATGTAAGACCAAGTGACCAGCAAGGTAATATGCTACAACATTCGCAAATGCACCAATCTTTTGCCAGTTACATCCTCTGGCAGTACCTTTTGTACAAAAATGCATTGAAAAGTCGTACCACGACAACATTGAAATTGTATCATAAATGCATTCCGAGACGGTAGCATAGTTTCCATCCCAAATGTATTGCTAATTCAATTTGTCAAGAATTTGTAACCATGTCTGAATTTGCAACTAATTATTAAGGCAAAAATTGAGATTTTCCAATTTTGGCTTAATTCGCATATGTCTAGGAGAAAACATGACAATTCTAATTGATGTCCATCAAATTCCACGGAGATTATAACTGGTAAATCAAGAAAAAGAATTTTTCTGAACAGAAATGGGTTGTGGGTTAAAATGGCACCCCAAAAGTATTGAGTGATTTGAATAGTACTCATATCTATCAGCTATTTATGACATGAAACGAATGTAAGCCAAAGTATTGATACATTTTAACATCCTCTAAATGGCCTAGCGGTAAAGTTTTTGTTTCCTTACAAGAGGTAAAGGGTTGAAACCTCGTTTGTTGAGTACATTTGGGTGTGACCCGACAACGGTTGGAAACGTCCCAACATTAAATTGTTTTAAACCTCATCCGTTTACCCGTTTTCCTAATAAAACTCTTCTTAAAAACTTATTAAAACTAGTTATCCAACTCGCATCAAATGTCCATCACTCCATTCAGCTAAAAGTTATCTTATTAATTGACACGAATGAGCGTTGTGTAACATATTTTATACTTTTATATTGAACCTGAATGTACTCCTATTATTCCATCAAAGAAATTGGATAGAGCAGGAACCGGTATAATAGAAGACAAATACCCCATATGTCACAACCGAACTATAGAAAAGCTAACCGCCTTCTGTCATGGCCATGAACTTCACGACACATGTAGAGCCAGCCATGCAGCCTGAGGCTGTGTGTGATAAATGCACATTGTGGATCTCTATGGGATAAATGGGTATTTAGATGTGAAAATGGTGAGAAGATGAAACCACTATCATACTTAACGAGCAACTAGAGCGGACGTTAATGATTTGGACCCATGTCGTTGCGAATGTTCTTATACACGTACAGCTTACACACTCAATTTTTACTCTCTACATCGGGTTTAAACTTTAGAATAGTCTAGGCAAGATGAATGTACTATTTTGCTCTCGAGGTGCCGCCACCCTTTATCAAAATTAAAAAAGATGAATGTACTTGACTCGTATTACAAAAAGTACTTGCTACATCATAATTCATACGTCCACCTCATAAAAGAATGAAGTTCTTGAGTAGTTATGTTACAAATATGCGTGCAAACTCAAATCCACTTAATATAATTACATGAATCTTAAATCCAATTTTAAAATCAACGGTAGCTTTTTTGCTGAACATAAATCATATCTGATTAGGTGTTTAAATCATATTCTAACTAGACCTCCAACTCGTATCTGGCACAGAAATATCAATTCTTTAGTGAACTGGAGATGCAATCTATTGATTAATACCCAACCCACTCATTTTGCCGCCTCTACAACATTTCATATTTCCAAACATTAAACACAAACAAATTTATGAATATTGGCCCACATGTATTTACATATAACACATAGCAAATGCTAGTGAACCGCAACAGAAAGTGCAAAATAACATTTGCTAAGGCAGAATAGAGTTTAGCATTTTACACGCCATACCATACCTAAACTTATTCCGTAAGTGAGAAAGACACTAGACAATACTACACTATGTATAGTTTGTTTTCCTGCCAACAAAAAACTTTTAAGAGAAGAAGACCAGCCCTCGCTAAACCAGAATCAGACACGAGTACTAAAATGAATGCGATACAAAAACCGACATTAATCCAATGTCATCCGCCCTATATTCAGAATCTAAATTGTGTGTAAACCAATAAACTGAGGTGATCAGAAGCAACCTGATTATAGTTGCTGATTAAGGAATGGGTCTTCGTTTGTTGTTTCCTTTTTATTTGCCAAATACCCACCTACGGTTCCTGCCGCACCAGCAACAGCATTGGTCAACCATGAGGTGCTACGGGTCAACCAACCACCACCTTCTGCCTGCTCTTGATTCTCAACAGATTTGCTTTTTTCCTCCTCTTCTATCAAAGCATCGAGCAACCTCTTAGCCATGAACTCCTTCACAGATTCCACTCCTTCGTCCACTACTTCTTTAGGTGGGATCACCATCGGATTTTCTCCCAGATTGAGTTTTTTGAGATTCTCCAAACGGCCAAAGGTGACAGGAAGTTCACGAATTTGATTGTTGCTGA
Source organism: Artemisia annua (assembly GCA_014162995.1). Classification (NCBI taxonomy): domain Eukaryota; kingdom Viridiplantae; phylum Streptophyta; class Magnoliopsida; order Asterales; family Asteraceae; genus Artemisia; species Artemisia annua. Next base: position 21,009 of record LBNU01021803.1, read on the forward strand.
TGTCGAGTTCTTTGAGGTTTGTCAGATCACCAATTGTGAATGGAAGTGATGTAAGGTCACTGAAGTTGCCACTCAGGTTCAGAATCTCAAGATTTGAGAGCCGACCAATGGATGGTGGCACGACCCTAAGTTCATTGAAGTGGACGTCTAGAAACTGAAGAGATGTCATTTCACCAATAGAGGTTGGAAGCGAGCGGATCTTGTTTAAAGGGACTGAAAATTTCTTCAGATTCTCAAGCTCATACCCAATGTTGGTGGGTATGTATGTGAGCTTATTGAAGCTGGCATCAAGTTCGACCAGTGACCTGAAACAATAGTATTATGTGAATTTCAATAGTCAATAGTTGTGATGAAATGGACTATAGGAGACAGTGTTGGGATGTGCTTTTGTTGCTTAAAGTTGTAACAGAGATAATTAGCTATTCAAGTAACTCGCAAATTCTGAGTATTTAATAAAATAATATACAAAACGGCCAATCGGAACCTTCTAGTGAAGAGTTAGAAGTTTAAGATACGAGTAAATGTCTCTTAACTAAAAAGGGAGGTAATTAGGCAGCTTTTTTTACACTTCAATAATTGGTTATGTACTTATGTTGCAGATAGCATGAAAGTGATTATTTGAACTCCTAGGATATCAGATAATCAGTTTTTAATGTTTGGATTTGGGTTTTGAAAAGGATAATCCGTCTCAAAATGCAAATCCAAACAGACCATTATATGAGAGGGTCATTTATCAAAATATGTGAGAGCAAACAGGAAACTTAGTGACATATCCATAAAAACTTACCGGCAGTGACAAATGCTGTCAGGCAAGGACGTGAGCTTGTTGCTAGAGACATCTAAAATCTTCAATTTCAGTAATAAGCCAATGGAATCTGGTAACGATTCCAAGAGATTGGAAGAAACATAAAGCTCTTCAAGATTCTCAAGTCCAGCAATTGAATCTGGTAAGACCTGTTCCAATACACGAAGCGAGGTAAATATGGAATCTGGAAAGTGCATTCCAGAAAAGCTAAAGACTATTTCGACCCATTTACTTATATCGGTTGACTTAGACTATCTTTTATCTCTAGAAGGCCAAACGAGTCAAAGTCACTCCAATTAATGCATAAAACCAAAACTTTGGTAATCATAATTGGCACACTAATTGTTTATAAGAAAATTTAAGGGTGCGTTTAGTTGGAAAACATTTTCTTTCATTTTCTATTTCCACAAAACAATGGAAAATTTAGAAAACGCGTTTAGTTTGAGAAACATGTGTTTGTGTTTTCCATTTTGCAAAACTAGAAAACATGTTTAAGTGTTGTTGTATTCTATCTCAATTCTCTATTCACCTTAGCAATATTATAAAAACATCTTCAAAACACAAAAACAAATATTATAAACTAACCAACTAAATTATAAAATAACTAAAAAAATCTAATACGAGAAAATAAAGAATTAAAAAAGTAAAATATAACATCAAATAACGTTTTCGTCTGTTTTTTACGTTTTCATCCGATTTTTTACGTTTTCGTCTATTTTTTTTTACGTTTCCATTTTTTTATGTTTTCGTCTGTTTTTTATACATTTTCGTCCGATTTTTCATATTTCTGTCCGTTTTTTAATGTTTTCGTTTCTTTATGATTTCGTCCGATTTTTACGTTTTCTTTTGGTTTTTATGTTTTCTTCCGATTTTTTACGTTTTCGTCCGTTTTCGTCCGTTTTTGTCTGATTTTTACGTTTTCATTTTTAATTTACGTTTTCTTCTTTTATTTACGTTTTTTTAGGTTTCGTCTGACGAAAACATAAAAAAACGAACAAAAACGTAAAAGAACATACGAAAAAATAAAAAAACATACGAAAACGTAAAAAATCTGACGAAAACTTAAAATATCGAACGAAAACGTAAAAAAACGAACGAAAACGTAAAAAATTTGACGAAAACATAATAAAACAAATGANTGCATTCTAACACTATCCCACTAACTTAATTGGATTAAAACACTCTAAATCAAAAAATCCCAAATCGTACCATGAACCCTAATTTCCAAAATCAAACCAAACGTGTTTCTGGGTATGATTCGATCCTTGTATCATGTTTATAACATGATTCACACCAAAACCCACTAACTTAATTGGATTAAAACACTCTAAATCAAAAAATCCCAAATCGTACCATGAACCCTAATTTCCAAAATCAAACCAACCGTGTTTCTGGGTATGATTGGATCCTTGTATCATGTTTATAACATGATTCCGACCAAAACCCACCCATTTAATCACACTCCTAGGCCCAAATCGTCGCTTTAAATGTCTGTGAGCCTGAGCCTAGGGTTTTGGGCGCTGTGGGTCCGCCTCGCCGTCGCCTGTCGCCTAGGCGCACAAGGCGCTCGCCTTTGACAACACTGAGTCAGATTAAATAGTTGTGATGAAATGGACTATAGGAGACAGTGTTGGGATGTGCTTTTGTTGCTTAAAGTTGTAATAGTCAGATAATTAGCTATTCAAGTAACTCGCAAATCCTGAGTATTTAATAAAATAATATACAAAACGACCAATCAGAACCTTCTAGTGAAGAGTTAGAAGTTTAAGATACGAGTAAATGTCTCTTAACTAAAAAGGGAGGTAATTAGGCAGCTTATGTACTTATGTTGCAGATAGCATGAAAGTGATTATTTGAACTCCTAGGATATCAGATAATCAGTTTTTAATGTTTGGATTTGGGTTTTGAAAAGGATAATCCGTCTCAAAATGCAAATCCAAACAGACCATTATATGAGAGGGTCATTTATCAAAATATGTGAGAGCAAACAGGAAACTTAGTGACATATCCATAAAAACTTACCGGCAGTGACAAATGCTGTCAGGCAAGGACGTGAGCTTGTTGCTAGAGACATCTAAAATCTTCAATTTCAGTAATAAGCCAATGGAATCTGGTAGCGATTCCAAGAGATTGGAAGAAACATAAAGCTCTTCAAGATTCTCAAGTCCAGCAATTGAATCTGGTAAGACCTGTTCCAACACACGAAGCGAGGTAAATATGGAATCTGGAAAGTGCATTCCAGAAAAGCTAAAGACTATTTCGACCCATTTACTTATATCGGTTGACTTAGACTATCTTTTATCTCTAGAAGGCCAAACGAGTCAAAGTCACTCCAATTAATGCATAAAACCAAAACTTTGGTAATCATAATTGGCACACTAATTGTTTATAAGAAAATTTAAATATTTGCTCAAAATGTTTCAGGTCAACCCAACCCAACCATTTTTTACCCTCTTTACCTAACCCACCTATGTTGCCATCTCCACAAAGAAGAAAGAATCGGGTCAGGAACCATACGAACCCCTACCATAAGAACCCCTAAAGTGGTTAATATTTAACATTGCTTGCTCAGAATATCTCACAATATCAAAATGAAACATTTCTTTCTGGTCTGCTACAGGAAACACAACTTTAAAATCTTGCACCTAACTCTTCAATCAAAACTAAGAAGTTGATTAAAAGATGGCTGGAACAATGAATACATCAGTGCTAACACCTGATGAATGTTTAATAGTGAATAACTTTGAGAAGAACAATATCTTACAATCATGTTTTGCTACACTTGCTATTTGAAAGGCCGTACTTATTCTAAAAGTAAGTCTAACCATCAGTCAATAAAAAGGCAGTCCAGATTAAGTTAAAACTTTGACACATGCATAGGCACTAGGCAGACAGCAAAAGTCTAACTATAAGGTGTAAGCCAAGGTGGAGAGGTGGTAATTAAACATGTGAAGTCACATAGAAAAGGAAGACGCATCTACCACTAACCTACCAACTTTTGTTTACTAGCTTTTGACAACATATTGTGCTGGAAGACGTGGACGTCAATATAAATGTTCCTCAATTTAAAACTATGCCTCTAGGACTAAACCAATTCCTTCTACTGTCACGCACAACATCAGACAAAATCGATACGCAAGGTGAAGATAACTGAAAATGAACTATGGTAGCAATAAAAGTATTTGTCTAGAAGCGGCAATTGTTTAACAATACAGCAAAAGTTATCCTCGGATTTAACAGTGAATGCTCGAGTACACATCAGATTGCATAACACGAATCAGGAAACTAGGTAAAATAATATTAAAAAGTACTTGTTCACACTTGCATTTGGATCCAATGCTCATTATGTTACAAGTCATGAATCAAGTTCTATGTTACATCAATGTGGTATAGCCTTTTACAGAGAGTGCTAACAAGCCTATCTCCTAAACAACCTTCTAGAATCAGCTGTCTAACTGCAAAATTACATTTCCAAATTCACGTTACTAGAAAATGCTCACTGCAAACACAAATCTAGGCTATTCCCTAGAGGCCTAGAAAAAGGAGCATGTGTAATCGTGTATAATATCATGTAGAGTTTAGTACAGGACTACAAAATACAAAACGGAAATGTAACACCATCTAACATACTCTAACTGCACTAGCTATATTTAACTATCTAACTAACATCATACCACGTTAGCACACATAGAGGTACGACTAGAAGTATGCACAGAGCAATTAACAATTTTGTTACACAAATGATGCTATAACGAGATCATTGACATCTAATATCACAAAATATACACAGATAATCGTTAACAGATAGTTATAAACTAATAATTTCACAATAGTTGCAGCAAATGTCTTCCTCAGGTTTAACGGATACAAATCATATACACATCAGATGCATAACACAAGACGCCAAAAAAATACACTTTGTTAAAACATGCGGTTGGAGCCAATCACAAATGCTACAACTTACAGATACATTGTAAAGCCAAAAGAGCTCTAAAGACTGATAACAAGTCCTATCTCATCAACTAACTTCTATAGTCAGGCGTCAACCTACAAAACTTCTACTTCCAAATCCACATTCCTAAATAGTTTATTTCGATCCTAGTCCCTAAAACAGTCCGACTCTACATAGCCAAAACCAATAACACTGCATTCCTAAATAGCATATAAAACAATCAAATACTACCTCAAGCTGATTCGACGAAAGTTTCAACGAAACAAGCATCTTCAGCTTCCCAAACGCCTCAGGCAAAAACGGCAACCGCTTCTCACTCAAATCAACTCTCTCAGCATTACTCGCCATCGCATCATTCAATATCCCAACCACTTCCTCCGTCACACCTTCATCCTCCCCATCCACATCCAAACCTCTCGAACTTCCTTCCTCTCCTTCCCCACTCGCAACCGCCTTCCCGCCTTTCCCGCCTCGTTTCGCCGCATTGTACAGCTTCTCCAGCTTCATCTCCGCCTCACTCAACATCTTCTCGTAACTCTGATGCATCTCGTACACCTTTATCACCGCCTCAAACGCATGCCTCTCCTTATCCTCCACCTCATCCTTCCCATCCTTCACCTCATCCACAGTCAGTGACACGTCATCAAGCCGATCCGCCACGTCAGCAACACGATCCTTATCCATCTCAGCCAACCTAGCCCTAGCGATATCAACAAACTCATGATCAGGACATTCCCCTAGCGTTTTGAGAACGGATCTAGTGCGTGACACGTCAGCAACGGTGGCGCGCATTGAATTGATCAAATCGGGATCGTTTAGGTACGGCATGCGTTCGGTGATCTCGAAGTAAGGCTTTTCGGTATTCGATGAATCCGCCGCCGTTAACGGAGGTTGTTCGATGTCGAAATCCGGTGATGTGTTGTGGTTGTTGTTGCGGGAAGGGAGTTTGGACATGACGTAAGATAAGATTGGGAATTTTTTAGGGTTTGGATCCATTGTGATATATGAAATGAATGATGATAATGAAAAGGATGATGTTTACGAAGAGCGAGTGTTTATAGTGTAGATGTGGTAGTGTTGTAGACTATTTGTTGGAGCATATATTCCGTTTGTGGATTTATTTGTGGGGGTCCATTATCTTTGGAATTTTAGTGTGTTTGTTTTATCGGTTAAAACTTTCAGGGACGGCAAAAGAACCCGAAACCAAACTAATTGAGCTAAGGTGGGGCATGCTTATCGGTTTATGGTCGAGTTTATGTGGATCTTTGGTAAATGACATAATCACCTCATGAGTTTATAAAAAAATGCAATATAACCCTTAAACTTACTCTTTTTGTCTCAAATTATTTGTCCTCCAACAAAAAAGTATATAATTTAAAAAAAAACATAACTATAATTATTGCTTTTTCTTTTTTAATTTTTCCAAAAAGACAGTTTGAACCTCTTAACTATTGTTAATAGTAGATAATTAAATTGGGACATAAAAAAAATATGAACATTAATTTGAGACGGAAAAGTAGTAAGCTGTATAATTTATCTTTTTATCGTTTAACAAGCTGCTGTGACATATGCATAATTGTTTACAATATAAAATCAAGTGTGTCAATCAAACTCGTAATATAAAAATCACTGCCCATAATACTTTAGCCCCTAAAACCATTTAACCCTGTATTTATACACTACTTTACATTTTAACATCTCTTTAACTTTAGTAATTTAAACCCATTAAACTCTATTACATGACATCAATTTTCTAACACTTTTAATCAGAAAAACATATTAATGTTAAACTATATTTCGTAACTACAAAATGAATAGCTTTGTTCTGCTGCAACCGGCGGGTAAAACATTATTTTATTTTTTCTCAATATTTTGAATATGCTTTCTTTAGGTTATATCTTTGGTTTCGTAGAAAGATTTTTATTTAACGTAAACATTTATTACTTGTGTGCGATGGGGCTAAGACCCGTGTGCGGGCCACAGTGGGAATCTCAGAGTTTTTCCCTGTGAAAGTTGGACTCCACCAGGGATCAGCCATTAGCCCTTACCTATTCGCTTGATTCTTGATGAGCTGTCACGAGGGATCCAAGAGTGCATCCCATGGAGCATGATATTCGCAGACGATATTGTGTTGGTGGCAGAGTCGGCGGAAGGATTAAACAACAAAACTGGAGCAATGGAGGAGGCCCTTTAAGACAATGGCCTTCGGGTAAGCAGGGAGAAGACTGAGTACATGCGATATATTTTTAGTGGGCTCGATCTCGGTCGCAACGAAGATACGGAAGTCTGTATAGGAGATCAGATAATCTCTCCTAAGGAGTCTTTTAGATATTTGGGTTCGGTGATTCACAATTCAGGGAGGATAGACGACGACGTAACCCACCGTATTGGAAGAGGCTGGGGGAAATGGAGGGCGGCGACAGGGGTTCTATGTGATAGGAAAGTACCCTTTAAGCTAAAGGGTAAATTTTATAGGGTGGCAATTAGACCTGCTATGCTATATGGGTCTGAGTGCTGGCCTATCACGAAAGCTCAGGCAAACAGGGTGGAGGTAGCAGAACTGAGAATGCTATGGTAGACTTGTGGTAAAACCATGTCTGACATGATTCTGAACGGGGTGTTCAGATCTGTTCTTGAAGTAGAATCTATTATCTCGAAGATGAGAGAAGGAAGGTTGAGGTGGTTCGGTGATGAGTGTGTAAATACTCATCATTTTTGTCATATCTGAACTACCAAAACATCCAAAAACACTCAAATGTGCATCAAAATACTGAAAATATCCCAGGGATTATGTTTTATATGTTTCAGATGCAAAATGATTGAAAACAGATGAAAACCAAACAAAGTTTGCAAAATTGGCAGTTTCAGTCCCTCAACTTTCAAAACTTGTCAAATTCAGTCCCTAGGCATTTGTTTTGTAAGAAAAGTCACCAAAGGTCCTTTTGAAATCACAAGTTGTCATAATTAATCCTTTTGTGAAAAGTTTCAAAAGTTTACAAGTTTGGTCCCTGTACTTTCAAAGTTGGCAAAAATGGTCCCTGGGAATTTCAAAAAATGGAAAATATCTTGGTCCTTGTGCTATTGAAGCTTGTCATAATTGGTCCTTGGTTGTGAAGTTTGGAGGATTTGCAGTTTAGCCCCTCAAGTTTTGGGATTTGGCAACTTTAGTCCCCGGGTGTTTTATTTTGAGGAAAAATCTTCAAAGGACCTTGTGGGATTATAAAATGGCAATATTGGTCCTTGAAGCAAAGTTTGGAAATATGGCAGATTTGGTCCTTGGTTTTTCAGTTTTTACAACATTGGTCCTTGGGCTAATGTAAGCTACAAACAAACAACCCAACTTATATAACCCAAAACAAACATAAACCCAATATCCCCTGTGGCCCAAAACCCTTCCCAAGCCCATTATCCAAAATAATAAAACCATACCCCGTTTTATTTACACAGGGTCAAACCACAAGGTCAAACATATACTCCCTCCCACACGTGACCTGCAAAACAACCAAACATCATCATCACCCTCACACCTCTGCTCCTTCACTGCCCTACTCAAAACCCTCCCCTAGCTAATCAAACAAACACCCCAGTCCAAGAAATTACCCCTGGCAACAAGTTATCACAGCTAATTTCCATAATTAGCTTTTGGCGCCAAAACTCATGAAGGGTCAGGATTAAAACTTAGCCATCCAATGGCTACTTTTATTGCTGGGAAAGGACAAGGAAGCCCCAAGAAACCCTAATTTTCAATTATAAAAGGGGCATTGTAGCAGTGGAAGATGTGTGTAATTTTTAGCTAATTTGACTTATGTCGAATTTAGTGTAGTTTCAAGTTATAGATGTTATCTTTAGTTTAAAAAGTTTATGTTCATCATTCTCAGTGTACTCGTACTATCCCTTAATAAAAATTTCAGTTTTCTTGTTAAATTCAAATTCCTTAAGTTTCTAGTAAAAACACCATTTGGACTGACATATATGAAAATGATGTTTCTAAGCTTCAATTAAGTTGTTTTAAGAAGTTCATAAGCTTTTGTAAGCTTAAAAATCAGTGAAGTAACTTTTTAGTATAAATTCCCAAAAATACAAAAAAAAAATAAAAAAAATAGGAAAATAATTAAAAAAAATCCAAAAAGAAAGAAGAAGAAAGGGAAGGAGCAAGTCAATACTGGATGCCAGGGTATTAATGCCTCATGGGAGGCTTTAGGAAGTGTTATTGGTCTCTGGTTCATAGTTTTCAGCTTGAAATCAGTTGTGCGTTTTATCTACAATTTTTTGTATTTTACTGTACCAGTGATTGTTGTGTGCTTATCTTTAATGTTTCATAATTATTTAGTATACTTAGGTTAAACTATTGCTTAATATCACTTATTGGTTCACTAGTTACCTTTGTTCTCACATTTCATGTTCAACTGCCATTTGAGCATAATATAGATTAATAGTGTTTTGTTGTTATTGTTAGTGTTTATGTGTTTATTTAAGCTGATCTCATTATATTATAACCTCATGATTCAGTATTAAGGGCTAGATTACTCTCCTGCTTCAAAAATCTCATTGTCACCATGTTCCAAAACTAACAAAGATAAAACCATGTTCAAGATTATCTAAGTCAACACACTATATGTCAAATCAAGAACATCTCTTACAAGATCTATGACACATTTTACATGATCTTTGACCAAGATAATTTCCAAATATCTTTCTATATTTATGTCTAGTCTAATCAAGATGTTTCCAAGTCAACTACAATTTATGACACATCTTACATGATCTATGACAAAGATATTTTTCATTTTATGAATAATACATTTAGACAAATGTATATACTAACTTAAAAAGGTAAGTTACTTGTATATGAAAAATATATTAGTTAGCTATATAATATTTAGTAAGTTACTAAGAATGTTTTATGTACTTATGTTGTTATAAGACACATTTTTATATATTGTAACCTTACTAATATTATTTAGACACCTAATGTGGCACTTATTTTATTTGACACCTAAAGTGCACTTTGACACCTAAAATACTTAAAGACCCAAAAAGTATTTTAGTCATTCTAAGTGGTTGGTCAAGGGATTTGATCATAATGCTACATTACAAACATGTACGAACCTGTGTTGTAGCATACGATGACTCGAGACGTTGAGAGGTATTGAATGTTTGTTGAGACAAAGTATGATTACAAGTAACTTGTACATTTTACGTTATGTATCAAGTTATACGTTTGTCATCAATCAAAACAAACGAGACTGTATAGATTAAATATCGTAACATTTGCACTAACAATCTCCCCCTTTTTGATGATGACAAAATATGTAAACGTGATAGAACGTAAAATGTAAAAAGTTACTTGTGTCCGTATTACTTACTTGTATCCGCAACACACCTTCTACATTTCCTTCTCCGTTTACACTCTTCTCCCCCTTTTGTCGAAACAAAAAGGGGTGTGTCCTTGGAGTTAACTTAATTTCTCCCCGAAATGGCGAGCTTGCATCATCCCTAGTGAAGTTAATTCTTCAACTCCAATTTCCTAAGGTTGTTAGCGGATCCATGGATCAAATTAAGTTCCTTGACCTACATCAAGGTTAGTGTTGTGCAACATAAAAATTATAAAAAAAATGCATGATGAATGAAATGCATGTTGGACTATGTTGACTTATCTCTTTCTTTTTGTCGAAACACAAAAGTGTGTCGAAGAATGAGAATAAAGATGAATGCGTGCATGCTTCCCCTAGATTGTAGCTCCCCCTTGATCAATACTCCCCGTTGCTAGGGTCCCAACGTATATGACACAAGAAATAAGAAAGCTACAAAAACAAAGGTTAGCGTATGATTGACTCCCCCTTGATCAATACTCCCCGTTGCTAGGGTACCAACATATATGATGCAAGGATGAAGAATCCTACAAAATAAAGGTTAGCATAAGACAATAATTTTCCTATGCTTGACGGAAGCTCCCCCTTGTTTTAGGGCGTCAATATGAACCTTCAAAACAAAAGTTAGTATAGTGAAAGTTTTGTCTTTAGCCAAGCATGTCCTCTACAACAATGTGTATAGAAGATGCATCATGAGTGCATGATGGAGATTCCTCCTTGTTCGAAGGTCTCAAGAAGCACCTAAAATAAAAGAAGAAAAATAATCGATGCAAAACTTCATCCTTAGATGAGTATGCTATATACGTTTGGTCGTATATAATGGTGAACCTACAATGAAAGAGTTAATGCAATATATTTCATCTCAAAGAAAAATAAGATGTATATATATAAATGATATAGGCGACTCAAGGTAGAGACCCATGATATCAAAGATCTTATGAGATGCATTCTTGTAGAAAGAAATACAATCATAAGAAAAAAAATTGTATTCTTCATAAAAACGCGAACATAATATGATTGAAACCTTGTTAGGAATACGCTTTTTGTATAAGAAAGATTTGGTCACCCCAGATATGATTAAGCATTGTTTAGCTCGTAGTAGTTACAATAGTTAGTTAAACGTAGTTTAGAAGTAGATTAGTTCGCGGAAGAAGGACGGGTCTTTACCCACTGTATACCTGATCCGCAGCCCAAGTGGCACGCCCAAGTGGCAAAACCCATGTACATATAAATACCCTCTCCATCCTTGGAGAGGGTAAGACTTCTCATAATCTCATTTCTTTTTTTTTGGTTTTCTCTCCAAGGCTTTATCTCTTTCTCTCTCTAACTTTCTCTCTCTACATTTCTTTCTTTTCTTTCTTATATGCAACGAACCAAAACCACAAGTATGAACGTGTTTGTGATGTTATCTAGTGTTCTAAAATTGGTATCAAGAGCCATGGTTACATCCTAGGGATTGTAGGACTTGTGGTGTATGGTTTGTTTTGGTTTCTACTAGTTTAGGGTGGTTTCTACTCATTTTGGAGCTTGTTCGTGGTGATTCTTGTGTTCTTTCTTGTACTTCTAGGATTAGAGGGGTTAGATTCATCTAGTTTATCAGTTGGTTGGACTAAATCTAACGTTTGTGAAGTGTACGAGTTGTTTTGGAACGTTTTCTTGGCAGCGGTTTGCTCTACGTTAAGGTGTTCTTCGCAGCGGTTAACTTGGGTTTCAGCGGTTAAGTATTAGCGGTTAGGACAAGTAGTGGAGCGAACATTACGCTGTACTTTGTACTGTTTCAGCGGTTAACTTCCAGCGGTTTACTTTTCAGTGGTTTGCTATCTCAGCGGTTACTTTGTTCGCGGTTACTTCCAACAGCGGTTAAGTGACAGCGGTTAAGTCATAGCGGTTAAGCTCCAGCGGTTAACTAGAGAAGCGGTTAAGTGTTAGTGGTTAAGTGTTAGAGGTTTAACTTTGTCACAACAAGTTACTATATCAATGAGCAATCTTAATATGACAAACACGTCAGAGAGTGCCATTCCCGAGATTCTCAAACTGTATGATATAGTCGATGAACACAAGAAGACCAACACAACACAAATGACAAATGATCCTGATCTATGTGACAAGGATTCAGTAAGCTCAAACTCTCATGAGACAGAGATCAGTCAGCCACTAGTGTCATTCAGTAATGCAAAGGACTGCTCCATAGTATGCTTTCTACATCTTCACTCACACCTTTCGGTGCTTTTAAAGGGAACTGAATTCATTATGGGATACGAACGTGCATTTGCAACACTCTTTGGTCAAGATGTTCAGATCTTCAAAGACACAATGATTCTAAACCTAGATCAATTGCAACAACAGCTTGACAAAGGAATATCTTCCAAAACTGGATCCATAGCCGCTCTTAGTGTACTCAACAAACAACTCCTAATGTTCTTTGAGTCAAAACTCACTCTGCAGTATGATTATTATAGTGAGATGACTAGAAGCTGTTTTGCTAAACACAC
>LBNU01021803.1:39336-50754 GCA_014162995.1 Artemisia annua
TCTTCACACTATGCTGTTGACGATCTCGAAGTCTGAACTTGTAAGTGCCGGTATGTTTATTACTAACCAAGTTTTATGCAGCTCAACATACCAAACTTACCATGTTCACCACCATCACTCTAGTTCCACATGCTCATACCAACATCTAAAAGGAGACGTCAGAACTGTTCAACCGGGAAGATCTACTCAACAAAGATGTATGGGCATGTTGGAAAGGCGTAATCACACCAAAGACAAAGAAGTTGACGATTGATGCCGATTGCTAAAAAGATGCAGATTCATCAACACATGCTTACACTTCAACCACAAATATAAAGACATCATGATCAAGGAATTGGCTTCAACTATGCTTCCACAACTCTGATGCAGAAGATCATGATCCAGAAAAGTGTAAGCATGACATCACAAAGACAATCACAATATCACAAAGAGACACATACACTCAAAGATGACTTGAAGCTAATTATATGGATGAAGAACGAAGAGCAAAGTCAAAAGATCATCATATACATCAAGGAAGTCATCTTGAGTCATTTATCAATGAAGAATCAACAACTACGAGCTACAAAAGAATCTACAAAGATCTCAATGCAAGAATTCAAGAATTTTTCCCGGGGTGACCTCCCTTAGGGGGAGATTGTTAGGAATACGCTTTTTGTATAAGAAAGATTCGGTCACCCCAGATATGATTAAGCATTGTTTAGCTCGTAGTAGTTACAATAGTTAGTTAAACGTAGTTTAGAAATAGACTAGTTCGTGGAAGAAGGACGGGTCTTTACCCACTGTATGCCTGATCCGCAGCCCAAGTGGCACGCCCTAGTGGCAAAATCCATGTACATATAAACCCTCTCCATTCTTGGAGAGGGTAAGCCTTCTCTCATAATCTCATTTTCTTTTTCTTTTTTTTGGTTTCTCTCCAAGGCTTCACTTCTTTCTCTCTCTAACTTTCTCTCTCTACATTTCTTTCTTATCTTTCTTTAATCTAACGAAGCAAAACCACAAGTGGGAATTTGTTTGTGATGTTATCTAGTCTTCTACACTTTACCAACTAGCTATACCTCACACGCCGGGTACACTGCCCGTTAGTGCATTAGGTAGACCTTAGGTAAACGAGACACTTATAAATATTAAAACCTGGTCGGTAAAACCTGCATCAAGCCACTTCAAAACAATCTCCTCTTAATTATAAATATTGCAGTCTTCATAATCATAACTTCTTGTTGAGAACTTTTTTTCATTCCTTGATTAGATTATAGGGAGGATAATACATATGAATATGAGTATGTGGTGTTATAGATGTTCTTTTGAATGGTGGATATGATGGTGTTGAATCTGAAGTAGTTGCATCCTTTGCCGATACCTATTCTGAATCATTAATATTCGCCAGCAATCTTGTTGAAGATTGACTTGAGGTTATTTTTGCTATAAATAATTCAAGATTTCCAGTTGATCATCGAGAAGTCCCGTTATATAGTCCTTTCTCTATAACCGTTTCGGATGTGCCATTTTTGGTTCACATCTTGGTTGGTAGCAATAACCTCTTAATCTATGAAGATCATTTACAACTCTTGGTGTGTCCCAAGAAGTTGCTATGTAGGTATACCGCTCTTTTAGGATTTCCACTTGATCATTGTAAACTTCCTTCTTCAGGTGAATTTACTACAAGTTTTTAGGATATAACCATTTGGGTAACATCGGGGGCCGATGTCAACCACTTCTGATTATTTTTGAATGTTTGTCATTTCTTGAGTTGTCTTAAGACAATGACCCGAGGTTAGTGGGATTACCACATCATCAGGATTTCCCATCGATCTTCATGGATTTTCATCAAGAGGTTGTACCACTACGATTGTTATGGATGAAATGTCTTGTCGTTCATTAATGTTAGGTAACTTTAACCTCTGGTTCCGTTAGGATCGCTATCAACACATTGGAAATTCCAAGTATAGACCTACGTCATCAGGGTTTGACTTATTAAGGAACCTCCTTGGTAGGGTTTCCAGCTCAAAGAGCATGAACATCCCGAAGAACATTCACTCTTTTCATTCCTAAACTGAATGCCTCAAGTAAGCTTATGACGTATTCAGGTAAATCATTGAAGTAAAACATGAAATGTTTTCTCAACGATTAAATCCTTGACCATCAATATACAATTTGTTGGATCACATAGATTTCTAGTTAATAATTTGTTGAATCATTAAAAATACAACTTAGTGACCTAATTTTAGTGTTGTTTGATGTTGGCACTGGTAAGATTTTCATTCAGTTATTTTGAAATACTATGTGAGTACCACTATAAACGTTCTAGCAAGATATTTTAAGGATTTTGCATAGGACTCTGTACAACTTGTGTTCTTTGTTGTGAACAACAAGTGTGTATTTGTTAAGTGTGACCTATTGAGATTTTATTTTAATCTCATTGGCTCTAGACTTTATATGTTCATTTTGGTTTTAGTGAGCAGAGGCTGGAGCGAATTACCAACTTTTTTCAATACCAACATTCTAGGAATGAGAAGTCGATAGATAACGTGTGTAATCTTTGTAAGAAATGAAGCAAGAACCTTTTGGCAGGAACTTGAGTAGCTTGGAAGGGTTGTGCTTTGCATCACTAGTCCATGATGGCAATCTTCTATATCAGTTAACATCTGTGTCATCTGATAGATTATGTACTAACCTTGTTTCTACCCTAGTGTATGGAAGGTTTTCATTTCTTTTAACTCTTTCATAACTAATATTTTTTCATTCTTCAACCCTTTCAATGCATACCAAGTCGTCCTTACTTTCATCATGATGTGTTTTTTTGGGAATTATTTGTAACAGACTTAAAAGTCTAAATAGCTTAGTTAAGTCGGGTAGATAGTTAAGTCTGCCAGTTTTAAGTTAAGTCTGGCCAGTGATAGTTAAGTTTGTTTATGTTAGTTCAATTAAGTCTGTTTTGCTGAACAAGTTAGATAAGTTAGGAGATATTATAGGAGAGGATATGTACACGGTTAGATATCTTAGGAGAAGATATGCATGCATCCTTTCACACTTTTGTAGAATTAGGGTTTCCTTGTAGTATAAAAGGAACCCTACGGCATTGAGTTCTATGCCAAGTTTTCTAAACGTTAATAGAATATAAAGTTAGTAATTCTCTATGTTGTTCTTACTGCTTGTGTTAATATTCCGCGTTAACATCAATTATACATTTTTTAGAGTTTCTCATATAGATAGATTGGATTTATCCAATGTATCTATTGTCTTACAAATGCTGCTTAGATCCAGAACTTTGGACCTACAAGTGGTATCAGAACCTCGCTGAGGGACTCTGAGTAAGAAGAAACACAGATCCACACACCAAAACCACTCAAACACTCACCAAAATCCCATAAAGATATCTAAACCTGCTGATGAATTCTCTAGCCGTCACAGTGATTCTGATGAATCAAACCATGAAGATGCTGTCTCTGATAATGAGAAGCCAAAGCAACAACAGCAGATTATGCCTGTGGCCAATATCAAACTCCCAATTCTTAAGAAGGAGGAGTATGATATCTGGGCAATGGAGATGGAACATTATCTGGAATACATAGATAATGATGTGTGGAAAGTCATACAGAATGGTAATTCAAAGAAAAGGATCTCTGTAGGCAAGGATGGTACTGTTAAATTGCTTCCACCAGTCACTGCTGCAGAGATACATGTTGTGGAGAAAGAAAGAAAAGCTAGGACCATTCTTCTGATGGCCATTCCAAAGGAACACCTAAGAAGGTTCCATGGGATGGATGATGCCAAAGAGATCTGGGAAGCAATTCGAATCAGATTTGGAGGGAATGCCAATTCCAAGAAAATGCAGAAGGCTATACTTAAACAGCAATTTGAGGCATTCATAGTGAGCAGTTTTGAAGGTCTTGAAAAGGGTTATGAAAAGTTCCAACACATACTCTCTCAATTAGAAGCTCATGGTTCCCCTGTATCTACTGAAGATGCAAACCATAAGTTTCTTAGATCCTTGCCTTATGAATGTACAAATGTGACCATGAGCATGATCCTTGCCTTATGAATGGACAAATGTGACCTTGAGCATGAGGCTAAAAGAAGGTGTTGATGATTGGTCAATTGATGATTTGTTCAAAAATCTTAGGGTTTTTGAACAAGACATCAAAGGAAGCTCAAAACCATCTTCAAGTATAGCCAATGTTGCCTTTGTTGGACAAGGCAAGACCAGTACTAACAAAGTTAGTTCTGGCAGTTTTAATTCTGGCAGTTATGCTTCTTCTTCAAACAACAGGAAAGAGATATCCCTGCTGGCTTTGTTGATGAAGTTCTCTACTCTCTTTTTGCAAAGAGGTCTGATGAAAGAGATCTCATCCATGATGATCTTGATCAGATTGATGATGTTGATATTGAAGAAATGGACATCAATTGGAAATTGGCCATGATTACACTCAGGATGAAAAGATTTTTCAAGAAGACTGGAAGAAACATCAAATACAATGGAAATAAGCCAGTTGGTTATGATAAGTCAAAACTTGTATGCTGGAAGTGTAACAAAAATGGTCACTTTGCTAGAGAATGCACATCAAAAGTGACTTCTGAAGAGAAAAAAAGAGGAACTCCATGTATCCAGAAGAGGTGCACAAGAAGGAGACAAGCCAGGTTGGTTTTCTGACAATGGATGATGGCATTATCAATTGGGTGGAGCACACTGAAGAGGAGGAACCTACCAACCATGCTTTAATGGCCAGAAGCTCTAACTCTGAGGTATCTCTATGTTCTAAACTATGTATTGATTCATACAATAATGTTAAAGCTATTTGTGATGAAAAAACGAATCAAATAGAAGAACAGGAGATTAAAATACTTGCCTATGAAAATGATGTTAAAACCTTAGAAGCTCAGGTTATTAAACTTCAAACACAACTAGCCAATTTAAATCAAAAACTTACTTTTCAGGCTAATGAAATATATGCTAAAGATAAAAAACTGAAAAAGTATAGGTAATTGGTGAAAAAGCTCTTAAAGATAAAGAAGAATTACAGCAAATAGTAGACAAATGGAAAAATTCTTCTCAAAATTTGTCAAAATTAATAAATAGTTGTATGAGCTCAACATGCAAAACTGGTCTAGGATATGAGATAAAATTAGATAGTGAGGTTCTAAGCCATGAAGAAGAAATGGATAGAAGCATGTTTACTGGTTCAGATACTGACTTGGCTGATTGAATTGTATATAGTAGATTCTTAAAAACTGATAACTACAAAGGAGTTCCACCTCCTTTAAGTGGAGACTATACTCCTCTACCTGAGAAAAATTTTGATGACTCACTATATGCATATGGTAAAATGGGACCTCAGGTGCCTGAAACAAAGGTCTCAAAAGATAAATCCAGTAAATACTCTACCTGCCAATCTAATGACAGTGAAGGGTCACTTGGAAACACTTCTGAGCCCTTTGAATCAGAACCTGAAAATGTGTCAAGTGAAGTGTCAAGGTCTAATTCTGTTAAAAATGATAAACCTGCTGTATCTGAACCTAAACAAAAACCTGTTGAACCTAGTTGTGAAGCTTACTTAAAATCTCCTAGGCAACAAGTAAATAAACCAGAGACCCCAAAAAGGAAAAAGAATGATAAATGGAATAGAGTGTTAGGAGGAGGTTATGTGTTTACTCAGAAAAGATGCTTTGTGTGTAATAGCATTAGTCATTTCATAAAAGATTGTGACTTTCATGAAAAAAGAATGGCTAAAGAAAATGAGTTGAGAAAACAAAGAATGGTTAATACTGGTAATGTTGTGGCTAAACCTGTATGGAATAATGTGAATAGAATTAATCATGCTAATCAGTTGTCCCTAGACAAGTTCTACTCAATACTGGTAACACAAATGTTAATTCTGCTTGTTTAAGGGTTAATAGTGGTCATTCCAAAGTTAATTCTGGTAGACCAAATGTTAATACATGTAGAAACCATGTTAAACCTGTTGGGCAAAAGGTTAATCCTGTTCATCCCAAGGGTAATACTGGATATTATAGACCAAAACAACTAGTTAAACCACAGGTGAATCAAGCTAATCATATAAATCACTCTGCAAAATCTTATTCACCTGTGAGAAGACCTATTTCACACGTGAACAATTTTAACCAAAGAAGAAATTTCTCCAAATCAATATCACCTGTGAGAAGACCCATTGTAAATAATACAACTAAGATCTCAAACTCTTATGCTGTAAGGGGTAAAGGGGGGTCTCCTACTAGAAACTTAGACTGTAGGAAATGGGACCCATTAAAAAAATGAACTTACCTATAAGTCCCAAAGCAGTATCAGTGGATCTTGTTCTTACAAAACTTACAAGTATGTAGATCCACAAAATGGACCCAAGCCTGCACAGGCCTGGGTCATTAAGAGAAATTAATCTCTTATTTCTGTGCAGGATCATCCACGCAAGAACATGGGAAACAGAGGTATATTTGAGAGTGGATTCTCAGGGCACATGTCTGGTAACAGGGAACACATAAAAGATTTTGAAGAATTCAAAGGAGGATCTGTTACTTTTGGAGGTAGCAAAGGCTACATTAATGGTAAAGGTAGAATTGTTGTTGGCAATTTAGAATTTGACAATGTCTCTTTTGTAAAAGAACTTGGGCAATTCAATCTTTTCTCAATATCACAAATTTGTGATAAGCAGCTTAAGGTTCTTTTTACTGAAACTGAATGTTTTGTGTTGACTTCTGACTTTAAGATGCCTGATGAAAGTCAAATACTCTTGAAAGTTCCTAAACAACACAATATGTATAGTTTCGATATGAAGACATCTACACTGCAAAAGGTTTTGCCCGTTTGATTGCAAAAGCTACATTAGATGAATCTAAATTGTGGCACAGAAGATTGGGTCATATTAATTTCAAAAATCTTAACAAACTTGTGAAGGGAAACCTTGTAAGAGGTCTACCTTCCAAGGTTTTCAAAAATGACCATGCATGTGTGGCTTGCCATAAAGGAAAACAACATAGGGCCTCTTGCAAGGCCAGACTTGAAAGATCCATTACTAAACCATTACATACTTTGCATATAGATCTCTTTGGGCCTACTTCTGTGAAGAGCATTAATTATGCCTAATATTGTCTTGTTATGACTGATGATTGTACCAGGTTTTGCTGGGTGTTATTTTATCCTCCAAGGATGAAACTCCTGGCATTATTCAAACTTTCATTAGAAGAATTGAAAATCAACTTGACCATAAGGTCAAAATTATTAGATCAGATAATGGGACTGAATTTAAGAACAGAAGTATGCTTGAATTCTGTGGAAACAAGGGAATAAAACAAGAGTACAGTAATGCTAGAATTCCACAACAAAACGGAGTTGTTGAAAGAATGAATAGGACACTCATTGAGGCTGCCAGAACTATGCTTGCAGATTCACTTTTAGCTACTCCTTTTTGGGCTGAAGCAGTTAATACTGCTTGTTATGTTTTTAATAGAGTAAGGGTGACTAAACCTCAAAACAAAACTCCTTATGAACTATTGTTTGGTGAAAAGCCAATAATTAGCTACATAAGACCATTTGGGTGTCATGTTACTATTCTTGATACACTTAGTGCTCTTGGGAAGTTTGATGGCAAGTCTGATGAAGGATACTTAGTTGGATACTCAACTACCAGCAAAGCTTACAAGGTGTAAAATCTGGTAACCAAAAGAGTTGTTGAAAATCTTCATGTTGATTTCCTTGAAGAGAAACCTAATGTACAGGGAATAGGTTATAGATGGATGTTTGACATTGATTATTTAACTGACTCTATGAACTATATTCTTGTCTCCTTGGAGAATCAAGCTAACCCTACTGCAGGTTCCTCAAAAGATACTAACAGTGCAGGTACCACAAATGCGGAAGAAGAATCATCTGAGCACATCATCATACCTACCACTGTTCAACTATCTACAGGTGCTAATGGAATAAAGAAATCTTTCTCTCAAGATAAAGTGCCAAGTGTGGAAGAACAAGTTAAAGAGTCTTCTCCTCAAAATACTGACACTCAGGATCTTAGTGAGGAAGCAGATCCCCACTTGGATACAGCACCTAAAATCACTACTACCAGTACAAATTCTGTTAATACTGGCAGTGAGTCAGAAAAGCTTGATTTCACCTCACAAGCTGATCTCCATGAACCTGTCGTACTAGAACCTACTATTAGTGATGTACCTGATGAAGGACTCTTTACTGAAGCTTCCTATGATGTAGAAGGTGTGATCACTGACTTCAACAACCTATCAACAGAAGTTGATGTAAGTCCTGTTCCCACACTAAGGATTCACAATGTTCATCCTAAGAGTCAAATCCTTGGCAATCCTAAGTCAGCTGTTCAAACAAGGAGACAAATACAGCAACAACTTGGATCTCATCCACTCATCAGCATTATTCAGAAACAGCAAAGGAACAACCACCAAGATCAACAACACTACCTTTTTGCATGCTTTCTCTCTCAAAAGGAACCTACCAAAGTCTCTGATGCTTTAGATGATGAGAGATGGGTTGAAGCTATGCAAGAAGAGCTGTTGCATTTCAAATTGCAACAGGTGTGGGTTCTTGTAGATCTACCTTATGGAGCTAAAGTCATTGGCACAAAGTGGGTCTTCAGGAACAAAAGAGATGAAAGAGGTGTGGTTGTCAGAAACAAAGCTAGATTGGTGGTTCAAGGATACAGGCAAGAAGAAGGCATAGACTATGATGAAGTTTTTGCTCCTGTGGCTAGAATTGAAGCCATTAGATTATTCTTGGCCTATGCATCCTACATGGGATTTACTGTGTATCAAATGGATGTCAAAAGTGCCTTTTGTTTATGGCAAAATCACAGAAGAAGTATACGTCTCTCAGCCTCCTGGTTTTGTTGACCCTGATCATCCTAAGAAAGTATATAAGGTGATCAAAGCACTTTATAGACTACATCAAGCTCCTAGAGCTTGGTATAAAACACTCTCCTCATTCCTTGAAGGAAATGGATACAAGAGAGGGGTCATTGACAAAACCTTGTTTATTAAGAAGGACAGGAAAGACATTAAACTTGTGCAGGTTTATGTAGATGACATCATTTTTGGTTCAACCAAAAGGGCTTGGTGTGAAGAATTTGAAGCATTGATGAAAGGAAAGTTTAAAATGAGCTCAATGGGAGAACTCACTTTCTTTCTTGGTTTGCAAGTCAAACAACAGTCAGATGGACTATTTATATCACAAGAAAAGTATGTTGCTGACATACTTAAAAAGTTTGACTTTGCAAATGTCAAAACTGCAGTCACACCTATGGAGAACAGAGTGCCTTTAACTAAGGATGAAGATGCTGCAGATGTCGATGTGTATCTCTACAGATCAATGATTGGCTCTCTTATGTATCTAACAGCCTCTAGGCCAGATATTATGTTTGTTGTATGTGCTTGTTCCAGGTTTTTGATCAATCCCAAGGCTTCACATCTTCATGTTGTGAAAAGAATCTTTAACTACCTCAAAGGCAAACCTAATTTAGGGCTTTGGTATCCCAAAGACTCATCTTTTAACCTGGAAGCTTATTCAGATAGTGATTATGCTGGAGCAAGTCTTGATAGGAAGTCCACAACTGGAGGTTTTCAATTCCTAGGCAGAATGTTGATTTCATGGCAGTGCAAGAAGCAGACCATTGTAGCCACTTCTACTACTGAAGCTGAGTATGTGGCTGCTGCAAATTGCTGTGGTCAGGTATTATGGATTCAAAATCAAATGCTGGATTATGGTTTGAACTTCATGAATACTAAAATATTTATTGATAGTGAAAGCACCATATGCATTGTCAAAAATCCATTATATCACTCTAAGACCAAACACATAGAAATCAGGCATCACTTTATTAGAGATTGTTTTGAAAAGAACCTAATTAAAGTGGAAAAGATTCACACTGATTTCAATGTAGCTGATTTGTTAACAAAAACATTTTATGGACCAAGGTTTAACTACTTGGTGGTCAATATTGGAATGATGAACCCATAGCTACATTTAAAGGGAGGTTAAATGTAAAGTGTGTAATTGGTTGTAAGTTTAGTGGTAGTTAAATCTGGTTACTTAGAATTAATACGGGTAGCTTATTTGGTGTTAATTCTGGTTGTATATATATGCTTGTATATTTGGTTTCTACTAATCATTTCAGGTTTCTCATGGACTTAAGCATTAGTACAAGTTGTCTTTCTAGCTTTGGGGTATAAGTTTTGATAAAATAATTTATCGTTTGTTAAGTCTGGTGAGAAAATATTTAAGTCTGGTTGACTATTTTTAAGTCTGGTAGTGTTTATCTGTAATTAATGTTTTACCGTTGTGACTGATCACCCGCATAATAACTTTTACTGTTTCAATCTAACCGTTATCAAAGCAAATGAGTATATAAATGAATAAAATTGATTTACTTTTCATCTTTATTCATTATTTCCTCTTTCCTAAACAAGTAAAAAGTCTCTCAAAAGGTCAACCTTACTCTGTTTTCAATCAATACAAATCTCATCTCACCAGTACTTACATGGCTTTGCTTGCGTATAGTGTTCGACATAATCAATTGGGTTATTTAAAGAAGTCATCAAAAAGTCAAGGCTTTAATCAAATACTTACCTTTTTAAATCATTCTTATATAAGGTATGCTTTGACTTGTAATCCCACCGTTTATGATTCTGATGTGCTCACGGTGTGTACAAGTTATAAAAATTTATAAACACGCTTATCCGATTAACTATTAACACATACGAGCAAGTATACTCATCCGTTTTAGTAAAGGTGGGTAAGTCGAGATTGTCCCAAGGGATTTTGGTGGTTAAAGTATTAAAAACTAGTTTGTGTTAAAAAGGGTTGTCAATCCTAATTATCGAAAATTCAAATATTCAAGGAACAATATTAACTAAAACATATACTTGTGTGAAATGCTACAATCAATCATTTGGAGTATTCATGTTAAGCTTGGTGTAAACTTGTTATGATTCACAACTTTTATATGAGTGACTAACAATCAATGGTGTTTATCATGTTAAATCATTACTAGAATTCAATCATCTAGTTACTTCCTTTCGGCCTAAGACAACTAGAATAATAATTCCATTAACACAATGTTGTTTAAAAGCAATTCTTTACTTATGAATTCCTACGAATCCTTTCGGCCTTATTTCGTGATGAAATCTTCTCAAATCCATTTTAAAGAGTAAACATGATGCTTGTCACACATCATATCCCATACTAATTCGTGCACTAACTTTTTGGAATAAAAACATTAAGAAAACCCTTTCGGCCAATATTTCCCAAAGATGTTTTTATCAACAAATTAAGCAAGATTAGATATTATCCTAACAAACTCATAAATTAAGAAGAGTTTTCATGCATCACCTTTTTAAAGAAAAGAATACTCCATGACTAATTACATCATTCACACAAGTATATAC
>LBNU01021804.1:15139-25758 GCA_014162995.1 Artemisia annua
CTTCAACATCTCTTCCCCTTTTTGTTATCAACAAATAGGGAACATATGAAATATGATCTTTTCCACCACGAACTAATACCACACATCCAATTCATCCTTCCAATGTCTCAAATTACCCTCCATGAAGTTTTCCGCAACTATAAATGAACTTAAACAATAGAAATCAAAACCATCAGTAGTAATACTAATCAGCAATAGTAAGAATCACCAACTTCCCCTTGAGTAGTGCATGAACATCAATTAAAACACATGATAAGATACTTCTCCTGAAACCAATGTGTTAACCATCTCTTGAATCTTCAATTCTATAGACTCCTTGTAATGATCACTGATGAAGAAAACTAAATATAACGAATTTGATGAAGAAGTAGAACAACCCAAACTTGTGTCTTATATCTTGTACTAACCACGTGACTCCAAACTCATACCAAGAACAAAAAATATGAATAGACCGCAATCTCTTGACAAATCCTCAACTAGATGAGACACTGAGTACTACAATGTAACTCCTTTAAGTGATAGCCAATGTGTGCATAGAGCATCATAAGAAAAATCACACTCTTTGGCTAGATTTATCAAGTCTTTGTCACATCTTTAACGCACAAACAAGTTATCTTTAAACGTGATGAAGCCGTTTAAGATATGATAAGAACACGCATCTAAGAAGCTCAACTACAACATCAAATAAATGATATTCAACCTTCTTCGTAATCAATTAATCAAATAAACCAAATAACGAGTCTTTTGAAACCGTTGAGAACAAAAACTTCTTCCTTTGTGTGTGTACCAAATAATCTTCTGTGTGTGTAATCAACCAAACTCATATGTACTTCCCCTTACTGCTCGTAAATCATGATCACCAATAAAACTTGTAGCAGTACTTTGAACTAACGCAATAGTACTTTCAATGAACGGGCAGTACTTTGAAAATAGAACAGTACTTTAACCATATACAATCAGCACTACTTTGAGAGTACCATTACTTTGGAGCAGTACGTTGCAACAGTACCTTGAATTACAGTGGAGCAGTACTTTAAAATCAAGAACAGTACGATAATATCAAGAGCAGTACCTTGAAAAAAAAATGAAAGATAACAATCCAGCTCCACACATATTCAATCAGTACGAGGTTATAATAATCTCCTTCACCTCACCATTTAACCATAACATCAGTGCAGATCACGACAAACCAGATCCACTATTTAACCAATCAATATTTTTGTATAATGTATAATCGATCCACCATATGCAAAGATATACCTTTTGATGAATCCAGACACGTGAACATTTAGTTCCAACCATTAATTTGCATCAATATTATACTTTGTCAAGTTAATTAATTCAATCCCATGTGCAAGTTGAAAAAATATTATCTAGAACCAGTAACCATTAAAACCATTGGACCAATGAGATCAGAACCAGTACGAGGTTTTATAAAATTCACGCTGACCCACTATAATTAATTAATATGCGATTGACTTTGTAGAATTTACCTTGCACCAGTCAACACACAAAAACGAATCTTGTATACCTTTATTCTAAAATAGTAGACCCACGTGAAGATCAGTACGAGGATAACAATCGACCAATATCTTTGTCGCCAAGCAACTTCAGCACAGCAGCAGCAATAAATATATTCATCAGTCGCAAAATCTAAACAAACCGACCCATGATATATAACCATCGACCCACTATCTTGATTGATACTAGAAACCAATTAGAGTAATTAATGATTCGGTCAACAGCGGATCCCACAATATATATTCTTTACATTCAATACGAACCACATGCAAAGATACGACAAACCGAAACCCTCATACGCTAAGCAACAATCCTTATAATGTACGAGGTTGCAAAACATTAATTTAAGAATAGCCTTTAATGATTGTACCAGATGCATCATACTTCAAACACCAAGCAATATTATTTACTTAAAAAACAATTGCAGCAGCAGATATCGTAATATTCAAAGCTGCTTTCAGTCGACAATAGTGAAACCTTGACAAATCCCTAGATATCACGAGCAACCTTGGCTCTTGATACCAAACACATGTAAAATTTTACCATACACTTTCACCATGAGCCAATAACACGAGCTTTCATTAAGAGCCGATAAATGAACTATTTTTGGAAACGTACTTACCACACTACAAGCAAGAAACACACGAGCACTTGGTAATACATAAACACCTATTTCGAATGAGTTAAACACATCGAGTGAACTTTGTACTAAGACATACCATATTTACTTAGGTCGCGTGTCTTTACTTGTTGACTAGCAGATTGCTTTATTATGGTGAGTTTATGGCCCCACACTTTTATAAGTACTGTTTTATAATCCTTGGGGTGAGAAACATGCAAAACTGTTTTTATGGACCAAACTGAACTTATTTTATACACTAGTATGCGGAAACCTAAGTTTGCTTGAATCCCATTTGCCCATTATCAACACCGTCAATTCCCGCTGGGAAACGCGTATGATGTAAATAGATCTATTGAGGGTGACTCCTCCGTTCGGTTGGCTATACTGTGAGCCAATGCGGACGTATACCATGACGACCTTTGCCGAGTGGTTTGGGATTATCACTCGCGGGCACTTTGTTATATTTATGCTTTCTAGCATGCTTGTCTAGTTCGGTGGTTGAGCTTAGTGTTGCATACGGGTTTAGTGTATACTTGCTGATTATTGCTATGGTCCATATGTGCTATTTACTTTAAACCTATAGACTCACCAGCGTTAGCTGACTATTAGCATGTTTTTCAGGTGCTTAAAGTATGTTTGTGTTGAAGGCAGGGCATGGCAATGGTCATAATAAACTGATGTGTTTTTACTTAAGCGTACTCTGGAAACTTTGGGGACCAACATGTAATCGGGCCTTGTTTTTATGTAAAACCAAACTTATGTATGACAATTGACTTGTTTTGGTAACAAATTCGAAACGGATTTTATTCCGTTCTTTATGTATCTTGTATTGTGATATCGATTTAGTAGCACCAAAAATGCATGTATGCTTCCGCGAATCTATAATTTTGGGGGTGTTACATTAAGGCAATATTTGATCACATTTATATGAATTAAGGCTTAAATGACCCCTTAAAAGCGTAACACTTTTCGTCTCATCAAATACCCTTACACTTGAGTTTTTGCTTGTCTTCAAGCAAATGAGCTTTTATTCCAATCAAAATATGAGTTAGGGGTCATTTAACACGAATATAAAAGTAATTACAACAAATTGTTATTAGACCATATCATAACAAGCACGGAAATTATACACTAGCACCTCACAAATAGTGTTTGGATTCTCTCATCTCTCAAATGTCATAAAATTATATCTCATAAATGGAAACGGAAAATATCACTCACTACCTGACATAGCAAATAGATTACCATAGGCTTGGGAAAGGATCAATTACTCCTCCACTAGGCGTAAGCACCTAATATAAACTATCAAAGAGGGCTTTCCGAACGGTTGTAACGTAAGGTGTAGGGATATGACAAACACGGTTTGGTTGGAATAAAGGGTATTTTAGTGGTGGCGAGTTAATTATCATGATCAAATACATGCACTATACATCGTTGCTTAAGTCAAGACTCGACTCAATCTTAATCTAAAAATGAAATAACAAAAACTAAAAAGAAACATAAAAGGAAACGGGATGGTAGTCCGTATGTTTTTCTACTTTCTTTTTCATATTTTTTTTTTTGTATTTTTCTTGATTTTTCGATTTTTTTTTCATACACTCTTGCCCTACCACCCAAAATAATACATCATAGGGGAGTTGCATTCCCCTTACACTTGAATCTTTACATAACTTTACAATCACTATTCTAATGACTCGAATTAAGATAATTGAAAAACTTGGAGTACTTTTAAAATGTTTAGCACATATGGGGTAATAATGTTGTTCTTCCCCATTACTCCATTACACTAGTACTTTACCCATGAGTCCCAATCGTACCAAAACAATATGTACAAGGATATGACTTAACATAGAAACCATGTAATTGACCGGATAATTAACTAAGGGTTTAACAAATGTTTTCACAATAATGCACCAAAGGTGAGTGCATACAAGGTAGGCTAAGGCGGTTTGGGTGTACATTTAGTGGGGTGTAAACAAATTCTCACTTTAAGTAAGATGCTCAAAGATCGAAACGAAAGGATAGGCTCGGAGGGGTGTGCTAAGGGTATCGTGTACCAAAAATGGATACAACACAAAGGGTGTGGGAGAATTACATGACCAATGTAGCCAAAGTAATTATAACAAATATACGGGTGTAAAAAATGGGTTAATCCTAATGCCTCTTATCATGTAGTAAATCTTAACTACACGAATGTAGTCTCACTTGTGGATTTGAGATGGTCCTAACGCAAATTCTAGAATCTAAATGCTACCGGTACACACATCATAGCACCAAAGATGGATGCTTTTCCTACCAATTCTAGGGGCGTACCTCACATATTTGGGGTGAAAAATTTTTTAGTGGTACGGTTTTGTGCTAGTCATACAATTTTCTACCCATGAGCTGCTCATTAAGGTCAAGGTTTCACTCCTAAATGTTGTAAAAAAATTTAAATTGGCGCTAAAATTGCCCTAACAAATATTTCTCTTTGTTATTACAAATTTACTATCAAACAAAGCAAAACATCAAGCGTAAGTATATTCTCAACGGTGCCTTCATTTACCCCCTTACACTTAAACCGAACATTGTCCCCAATGTTCAAATAGAAGATGTAAAAGTAAATAAAATGAAAGAATGAAATAAAATACACCCCTGAATCATTTGATGTGGATAATGAGGTAACATGGTAAGATCTTCTTCCAAGAAAGACAGACGTTCAAAGCTTCCCTTCCAAAATAATAATCGTCTTCTTGTTCAAAATAACCTGTTAACCTGAAAAAGATAAAGGCCAAGATCGCGTAAAATCGGCAGTAAAGTCTACATAATAGGATATAATGCTTGTGGAATGAATATTTTGTAGAAATCTACATAATAGGTAAAATCTACATAATAGGACAAAACGTGTTAGGTTTCCGGAAGAAATACAAAACTTTCAAAAATTGCAGAAAATTTTAACCTGACGCCGTCAGGTGTTATTCCTGACGCCGTCAGAATGATCTGACAGAATTCTCATATTAAGTTTCCGGGAAAAAATCTGGAAAAACTAGATCTTACTTCCTGGAATTCCTGCAAAAATTCATTATGACTCGATACAAGCATTTGACTCAAACAAATACTAATATGTATGTTAATTTACATTGTTATAATTCATGTTCATTCGTTCTATATAAACCGATTTAGATTTCCCTTACACTTAGCTTTTGCAAAATACCTTTATATGTAGTTAAGACGAAGTTAAAAACAAAATAAAGCATTTCCACAATTTAGTATGAAACATGAATCAATAACAAGAAATATAACTTACATACGGAAAGAAATAAAATCAAATAAACGTACAAAAACACACAAAACATGGGTTGCCTTCCAAGAAGCGCTTTTCTTTATTTACGAGTCTTGTAGCTAGACTCAAAGTCACCGTACGTTACGCG
Organism: Artemisia annua; assembly: GCA_014162995.1. NCBI lineage: Eukaryota > Viridiplantae > Streptophyta > Magnoliopsida > Asterales > Asteraceae > Artemisia > Artemisia annua. Next base: position 20,693 of record LBNU01021804.1, read on the forward strand.
ACTTCATCGTTGAAGGTTATGTCTTCCTCATTGATCATCTCGTTACCACTCTCTCGATAATGTTTAACTCGTTGTCTATTGATAGTGAATTCCCTATCCTCATCATCAACTAACACAACGGCACCGGTTTTAGAAGAGCTTTTCACAGTGAGAGGTCCATACCACCTAGATTTATGTTTTCCGGGAAATAGTCTTAAGCGAGAGTTATATAGTAGGACCTTGTCTCCTTCTGAAAATTCCTTAGGTCTCTTAATTCGTTGGTCATGCCATCTTTTAGCCCTTTCTTTATATGTGATAGAAGATTCATAGGCCTCTAATCTCAATTCGTCGAGCTCTTGTAGTTGTAGGAATCTATTTGTCCCTGCAACCGTATAATCCATATTGCAAGCCTTAAGTGCCCAATATGCCTTGTGTTCCAGTTCTACTGGAAGGTGACATGCCTTGCCATATACCATACGGAACGGGGTTGTTTCGATTGTTGTCTTATAGGCAGTGCGAAATGCCCACAAAGCTTCATCGAGCTTAAAAGACCAACCTTTTCTATTCAGGTGAACCGTCTTCTCCAATATCTTTTTTATAGCTCAATTAGTATTTTCGACTTGACCGTTGGTCTGTGGATGATAAGCGGTGGAGAATCGGTGAGAGACTCCATATCTTTTCATGACCTTCTCCATTTGCGAGCTGCAAAAGTGAGTTCCTGATTCGTTGTGTTTTAGTGTGCAAAACAACAAGTACACAAAAATATCAACAAAGTGGAGTCAAAGCTATCGTGAGTGACAACTAGACGTAGAGAAATACAAGTAAACCTTTTAGGAAAAAGATTACCTCGTAAACTCGTGCAATGTGATATTTGTGAGACCGGGAAGTGATTTCCCGAGTCGTACCCCAACGAGGTGTGAATGGAAAGCTTCGTGAAAAGATCGAGATTAAAATGCTTGTATGTTTGGTTGGAAAGATTGTTTGGTTTTGTTGTACGTTAAATTAACGAATATGGAAATATTAACAAACGAGAATGGAAATAACAACCTAAGGGAAACAAAAGGCAATATGGCAAACTAGGGGGATCCTAAAACACTACGGGAAGCAAAGTTAGGTATCGGGAATCCTAAAACACAATTAAACAAATAAACGTGACGTTTATTCTAAATAAACGTCAACGTACAAATAAAAACGCGAAATTATTGCTACGCAAATCCTACGGGGCTAAAAATAATTTTCTAACGCTCTAAATGACAAAAGAAAATTTTAGAAAAAAGAAAATTAATTATTTAATAAAAATCCTAATTATTATGAATTAAAAACTATTCTACACTAATTAATTCAAAATAAATACTAAAAGTATCTAATTAAATCTGGGATTTTTTAGGAAAGTACTGCAAGTTAATTAGAATTTATGAAAAATAAAATAACAGGGACATTAATACACAAAAAGCAGTGAATAAGCTCTTATAAGCTGCTAAGCTTATTTAAACTTAAAAACTCAAAAANGACAAAAGAAAATTTTGGAAAAAAGAAAATTAAAAATTGGATTAAAAATCTAATTATTATGAATTAAAAACTATTCTACACTAATTAATTCAAAATAAATACTAAAAGTATCTAATTAAATCTGGGATTTTTTAGGAAAGTACTGCAAGTTAATTAGAATTTATGAAAAATAAAATAACAGGGACATTAATGCACAAAAAGCAGTGAATAAGCTCTTATAAGCGGCTAAGCTTATTTAAACTTAAAAACTCAGCAAGGGTTAAAGAATTAATCTTGCAAGGATATAAATGAGAAGTCCCTAGGGCAGATGGTTGCAGAGTGTTATGTTGTGGTGTCTGTGTGCTAGGGGTCTGGGGTTCGACCCTAGATTTTTACACAAATTTTATTTTATTTTTTTTTCTTTTCCTTTTCTTGTTTACTGCTTCTTAACACCCAACACAAACACACAAACAAACTTGAAAACTTACAAACGATTGAAAACAGCTTACAACAGCCAATTCTAGCAACAATCGATATTCCAAAATCAGATTCAAAATCATAAGAGATTTTTGTTTTGCATTCAAACTTTACAAACTCACAACTCCTCTAATAAGCTATAAGCTCAAATAAGCTTGCTAAACAAAACAGTGACAATAACAAACAACAACAACTAGAATAGGAACAAAAACAAGAACAAGATTCAAGAACAACACAAGCAAATAACAAGAACAAATGCAGCAGCCAAACAAGAGCAATAAAAAGCTCAAATAAGCCAATAAGGCTCAAAGAAGCCTAAGATGATGAAACTCAGTGGCAACAACAATAATTTTAACTAAAAACCACAATAACAACAACAAACAGTAACAACATGAATCAATACACACAAAAATTCAATCAAGCTCAGCCTAACTGGTAACCAACATCAACAGCAGTCAAAAAGTGGCAAAGAAAAGCACTTAAATAAGCAGTGACATAAGCACTTAAGGTAAGAACAAGAGTAGACTTCTAAAGTTCACCTAAAGGGGAGTAAAAAGCAACAAAAATCAGTTCAAAGTGTCCACTAATAAACAACTTATGGTCAAATGAAAAAGGGTCAAAAGCTGGGTTAACTGGGTACAGGGCAGCAAAAGGCTCAAAAGGGGTACTTTGGACACAGATTCAAAGGGGCAAATAAGCTCCAAATTGAAAAATTATTTTTGATTCAAGTTCACAAGCCACCAAACATTATAAAGCAACAAGAATTACTTATTTCCAGTATCTATTGAACCCTGTGCATTACCTAGAAAAACTGCCCATTTTCTCAAATCCAATTTTGACTTTTAAAGATTTTTTATGAAAGTTGACCTAAATGAGATTCTAAGGACTCTAATTGATTGATTGATATTTATTAACCCCAAACTAAACTAAATTGAGCAACTTTAACAAGTTTAAGGCAAGATTGAAGCTTATGCTACTCCAAATCCATAACAGTTAGGCTGTTATGGTTTCTAAGGTGAAATTTTGACTTTTTCTGAATAATGTATCAATTTTATGCTTCAAAGAACTTAACTAAGCCTACAAGACACTACTTGTGCAAAGAACTCAAAAAGATAACAACAAGAACATCCAGCAATCAGCTTATCCAAACACTCCTCAATGGACAGTTTTGAGAGATTTACAAAGCAAATGGTCCAACTAATCCAAGAATCTAAGGTTTAAACTTACTCTAACACTATATCAGCATAAACAAACAAGAAACAAAACACATAACAGTTTATAGCTACTAAACATCAATTATGGAAAGAATTAGGAACCAAAAAATTTACTTGACATCCAAAGCTAGGAATGCTGAGAACTAGGGGCCACAAGAACAACCTATTGTCTCCCATGAAACTCTAACCCATAATCTCCATCCATAACTGCTACTGCCTTTCTCCTTCTTTCTTCAATTTTCTTATTTTTTTTTGAATTTTCTTTGTATTTTTCTTTCTTTTCTTTTCTGAGTTTAAGCTTTCTTTTTGATTCAAACAAGTTTAACAATGCTCAAATATCCTTCTGAGATTAACTAGATAACATTTAAAGTAAATAACAAGCAACTTGAAAATAAAAAAAATTCGAATTTGCAACAACTTCAATAAAACTTTAATTAAACTGGATAATTGAAACTACAAAGGTAAGTTAATTTGAAAACAGAAAATTACAATAGAAAAGGATGCCTCCAATGGCTTACAAAGCTTCACTATTTATACTAACTAAAGAGGTAGGTAGAAATTGCTTCTCTGGTGCTTCCTCCTCTGGAATTAGGGCAACACTGCTTACTCTTGAACCTTGTGATCAAATCCCACTCGTCCAATTGCTCCAAGATCAATCCTAGCCGTGTGTTGGATTTTGGCGCCAAAAAGTGTTGTTGGGATTTAGGGTTGCCAGGGTGTGATTTGGGGTTAGGTAGGGAATTGGAGGTGGGAAATGGTGATAGTGGGTTGGGGGAATGTGTTGGGGAGCTTTTGAGGTGGTGTTTGGAGTGTGGTTGGTCGGTGATTGTTCGGGGAGGTTTGTTGAGTTAAACTGGGGTTAAAAAGGTTTGGGGGGAAGAAGGAGATTTTGGGGGACTATTTTGGACTTTGGGGGGTTATACAAAAACGGGTCCCCTGGGGTTTTTTAATTTATCTTTGGGCAAGGAAAAGGAAAGTTTTGGGCTGGTTTAATTTGGGTTTTATTTAAGTTAGGTTTATTTTATTAAAGAGTGTGGTAAAAGTGGGCTTTAGTTTAAAGGAATTTGAGGCCCAAGGCACCAAAGTGCAGTTTTTTTTTTTAATTTCTTCAAGGACTGAAATCTGCCCAATCTCCCAAAAAGTTTCATACCAAGGAATCAAATCCATTCTTGATTGCCCAAGTCCATTTTTTCCATTTTTTCTTCAAATGTAAATAAATTTTCCCGAGGTCATTTTTTTTTGTAAAACTTTTTCGAAACTTTCGAGGGACTATTAACTGCCAAAACTTTGAAACTGCCATCCAAAGGACCAAAAAGTTTCCATTTGTGACTCCTTTGGTTTTTTGACTTTTTCTTCCATAGAATTCCTCCCAGGCCAATTTTTCCTTGCCAATTTCTGAAAGTTTTTCAAGGGGACCAATTCTTTTGCACAATGTGAAAAACCTTCAGGGACTTTAAACTTTTTTGTAATTTTTTTTTTGAAGCTTTTTTTACCCAAAGATTCCAAAATTTTTTTTGATAATAACCTTTTTAAGAATTGGTTTTTTTGACTTTTTTCTTTCAAAATAAAATGTTCAGGGAAAATGAAATTTGTTGTAACAAGTTTAAGGAAAAGTTGGGGGAACTTGAAAAACGTCCAAAAATATGGCAAAACTTTTTCATTGTTTTTTTAATCAATTTTTCAAATTTAACAATAATCACGAATTCTTTTGGAATTTTTAGTACTTGATGTATTTCCCGAGTGTTTTTTCAACGTTTTTTGCAAAGTAAAATATTGAAATTAAAATGAAAATTGAGTAAATTACACACTTCAGTTCCCCTTGTCAAAAACTAATAGGCTTTGGAATTTTCCGAACCTAGCGAACACTCTTAAAGGAATGAAAAAAAAGCCCCTAGCAAAAATCGCTTT
>LBNU01021805.1:7904-47143 GCA_014162995.1 Artemisia annua
CCTGGAGTGAGCTCCATGGTGTTGTCGATAGCTATGGTGCTAACGACGGGGTATCTCCTAAAAAGACCGGGCTCTAAGGAGGTTGGTTTGGTTGTGGTGTGGTTGGTGTGGGATCAAGGATATTACCACCTCCATGATGCTCGGATGGTAATATTACGAACAAGAACACGAAGAAAATAAGATAGCTAAAGAAAACCTAGAAAAAAAAATAAAATATCTCACTAGCAAAGGAATTCTAGTGAGTAGTACTAGATAAATAAAAATTCAACCTAAGCAATAACTATTCCCCCGGCAGCGCGCCCGCAAAACCTGATGACGCAGGATGCGCGACCACCGGCAACAGGTTTTACCTCTCAAGGGATCTTGAGAAGCTTGCAATCCACCCAGGCAAGTGTACCTGACCGATGTAGAAAGTGATGGTAATAAGCGGGGGACAGTTGATCGTTCCTCTCACAGGGAATCAGTGTTTCGTTAGGCTTGAAAAACTAGCTCTAATAGGTCTAATGGGTGAAGGAAGATTATTTTTTTTGTATTTTTATACCTCTCTTGTATAAAGCAAGTAAAATGCTCGGCTTTGAAGGGAGTGGGCGGAATTAGTTCTAGTCAACTAACCCAATAAACTAACTATCTGCACCATTAAAAATAATAAAAGAAAATAAAAGGTTGTGAAACTATATGGAAGAAACAAGGTGTGTTTACTTAGATTGTCCTTTACTCCCCCCTAAACTAATCTTTACCCGGTTTAATTGAGTGTGTATTACATTGCGTGGATGACGGGTGTATCCTTAATACCATTCGTGGGTGGCGTACCGTTACTTCCCGCAACTCTATATAGATCGCTAATTCGCCCCACTCCTATGGTCGAGCATGCTAGAAGCCCTCCTAAACATGGGACATTAGAATTCGCTTCAATGCATTAAATAAACCATAAAACCTAGTACACACTTGGTTCATGTTTCTTCAAGATGTTCAATGCACGTACCCATATTAAGAGAGGTTGGCCAGTTTTCTTAAAGCCTAACATCGATAAACATCCAATACAATTAATAACACACAACAACCAATAATCAAATACAGTTTAGGTTTTCATTAGATCTAAGCAACACAGGCGGAAGATAGACAACCTAGCCCCTAGCATCGACATTGGAAAAGACAAGCATAACTAATAATTAACCAACAAAGCCAATGTCACTCCCTTGCGATCCGACACCATCCGGTTGGTGCAAAGAGGATGCGCATTCCATAGACTTCGTTCCGAAGATCCAAATCAACATCTCAAGGATTTCCTCAAAATCGTAGATTCCATAGACCTTGATGTTGAAACTCGAGAGACTACCCGAATACGTCTCTTCCAATTCTCTATGCGAGACCATGTGTTAGAACCTAAGTTTTCAACGTTTCAGTCAAGTCTCGGTTATTTCATCATTTGTAATAGGTTGCTAGTTTATTTAAGTTATTTAAGAGAGTCATGTAAACATGATAAGAGTCCAAACGTGTCCAATGGGCTCCAAGCCCATTCGTCTACTAAAGGAAGGAGAGAGGGAGTGTTGCCCTAGCTCCTCTCCTATAAATAGGACCTCATGTATCCATTCTCTCTTGTTGGTTATTTCATTTACATAAGGAAACTCTTGCACTTTTATTCTTCATATTTGATCTAATCAACCAAACTCTATTTCTCATCTCATTTCTACCAAATCTATACTTGTGTTTACAATATGGTGACCTAACAAGTGGTATCAATCGCCAAATAGAAGGTGTAGTTCTTTGTTTTTGTTTTCAACGAACCAAAAACATCATTTTTTAATCGTTATTTTTGATAAAGATTGTTACTTTCTTGTTTTTTTCGTGTTTTTATCACATCTTTTTCATAAAAACTTGTGTTACAAACTCAAAGAACCAACAAAGTTTCAAAATTTCTCAAAAATTTGAGATTCGTACAACTTGTACAACTTTTCGAAATTTTACAAATTTTTAAAAAGTGGTTCAAGTTTGCAACTTTCTTTAAGATTTCATCATTTTAAAGCTAGTTGTACAAAAATCTTGGATTAAAAACGTGTTTTTGGATTGCTTTTATCAAAAACAAAAATCTGCCAAAAAGTGTACCTTTTTCAAAATCTTTTAAACCCTAACTTTCGAGATCTTTTGTTTTTGGGTAAAGGGGAGTAATCCTGCACCCTGGTAAATATATTAAAACCAAAACGTTTAAGTACAAAGGATATGGGTGAAATCCCATATCTCAGCCCGTTACATAGGCGATATAGCTTACATAACAAGGTAGACAGCTAAAAAAGCTTGGACAAAAACAAACAACTAGTGCTCATGACATGCCATAAACACATAGCCATAAGAAAGAAAGAAAAAAACAAGCTAACCCACAGCTACCGTGAAAGAAGGACTTTCACTAGTAATTGGATGAGCTGATCCTTCACTCACATGTGCAACATGGTCTCCAATATCATCTTCCTCGTTCACCAATGCAGCATACGGATTAGATGTAGTAAAAATACATTCCTTAGAAGTTGAGCCAGTAGTCTTCAACATAGACATTAATTTAGAAGCATTACCCATAGTATTGGCTTCCTTAATAGGTACCCTAGCTGTCCCCTTCGGCTGATAACTGACAGTCTGTGGACCCGAGGGACCTACAAACTGATTGGCATTAGTAGACTTGGCTTTACTCTTCTTCTTCTTCCTAACCACCTTATGGAAACCATCATTATTCGACACCACAGTGGGAGTAACAACATGTGATGTAGACACAACAGGAGTACTCACCACTTTTTTTGGACAGTGATCATGAGCATGACCAAAGATTTTGCATATGTCACATCTGGGAGGTCTCCATTCATATTCAACACGGATAGTCTCTTTGGTAAAATCCTCCCCAGCAAGAGAAGGAAATCCAATGGTAACCACCTCCACAAGATCAACACCAGAATTGACCTCAATAAGACATCTAGCAAAACTACTTCTACCCCACGAATCCTTGCACATAGAGGTCGTGTAAGAGTCAAACAAAATAGGTTTACCAATAAAAGAAGCAATCAAATTGATACCCTCCTCTTCAAAGACTTGAAGAGGAATATCATGCAATTTAACCCAAACCGGAATGCTGGTCAATTCTTCCTTACGCAATCTAGTGTCCACAGACCATTTCTTAAGAATGATTGGAGAGTTGCGTATCATCCAAGGACCTCCTTCCAACATAGCTTCTAACCCAACCAAAGTATCAAACTTGAAAAAGAAGAAGCCTTCGGAATTCATCATAATCTAGTGTCCACAGACCATTTCTTAAGAATGATTGGAGAGTTGCGAGATCTTTTGTCACTGCTCCTTAAGTGTTTTCGTTGGTTACTCAGTGCTTTTCTCTCTTGTATAAGAAAGAAAACACTTCGACTTGTTGGATATTTTCGATATTGTATAATCTCGAAAATTTGTGGAATTTTTTTCGAAAATTTTGAACTTTCGAGATCTTTTCTGGTTTATCGAAATCTTTTGATTTTCGAGATCCTCGGAAAACTTTCGAAATCCTTTCATAATTTTCGAGAACTTTACAAATTCCTGCTACAGTAAAATTTCTCGAAACTTTGTTAAAATTTTCTCGATAAATCTGTTTTTCGAGAAATTTTGAACTTTTTTCAAAATCTTTTGCTTTTTTCGAAATCTTTGGTACTTTGACTGTTTTTCGAGATATTCAACATTTTAAGCTTTGGAAACATACTTGGGATAGTTTTCGAGAATTGGCATAAGACTTATAGGGTTGTTATTCCTTTCTACAAGATCCATTTTTCACTACAAGTATTCAGTTTTTCATTTGTCTCAACCACTGCGTATGCTTACATACTTTCATCATCAGCAACGTCCTTATCATCCAAACACAACTGTTTCGTCAACCAACAACGAACAGACCTCAACAATCATATCCATATAATCAAAGGTCCCTCAACAACAGTCAGATGCATCAACTTGTGTGTGATTCATTTACATACTTTGCTGCAACCTTTCCGCTTTCAGTTCTCAGATGCAACAAGAATTGGTCATTCTCATATTCCGTCTTCGGGAGAGAGATCAATATACTCATTGGCGTTTGACCAAGTGTATTTGTGTGAGTAAATCATAGTACCATACAAATCAAGACATTTATCTGAGTCATCTGACTATCTACCAACCTCTTTATGCTCTTACAGGCGCGCGGTGTGTTTTTTGGTATTATTATGTTTCTATGTGGTCAAGTCGTTATTTCTTAATTGAGTTTCTTGAACCAAGAAACCATCATGGCAAATTACATGAGTACATAGTATCCCAATAATTATGAAGGCCTCATTTTTGTAACACTGACTTTCCATGTCCTCTGGATGGCCTAATGCTAAATCCACCCGTACCCGGAGATCATTACAGATACACCTATACGTGATGCTCAACTTTCTGCTGAGACAATCTTATTGCTTCACATAAGGAAGCTGTGGAGGGAATATGCCATGATCTTTACATTCTGCAGAGCATACCGGTGAAGCGCAAGGCTGTGCTGAGTGGTTTGATGTTAGAAAATCTGCTTAAAGGCAATGTGGGAACATGTTTCATCTCCTAATGAAGGTAATCTTCTAGTGAATTTAGGGAGGACATGGAGTCAAAAATTACATGGATATACTTATCTACATTTTCATTGATGAGCCAATGATCCTTGAGTCATACTATACACCGCTTCACTATATCATCTTTGATATACCTTCGATTATGACAAATCTGATTCATCTTACCATTAAGAATTGCTTGTCAATACGAAGTTTCTTCTAGATTCTTGTCCTGATTGCATGAAGTATATGTACATTTGTTCGACAAGCCCTAAATCCTCATCGAAACACCATTATGGTTGTTGTATGTCGTAATCTAAGACTATTCATCTATACATGAAGTTTTGACATATGTATCGCGCTTCTCAGATGAATATATTCGACAGCCCTCATGCCGTAGGGGCCAATGGGGACGCGGTTGGGGCGCGTTGTTGCTCGAATCACTAGTAGTTGCCGGGCGGTCGCGACGCGTGACGGGAACAAATGTTTATCATCCAGAGGACAGCTTATCACAACAACCCACGTCTGTATTTCCAGATCTTATGATTCTTTCTCTGCACCCTTTCCTGCAAATCGAATGCCCCATCATATTGACAACCAATGCCATGCCTTGTCTACACCACTCGAGGCTGCTAGATGATGACGATGAGAATGAAGGACTTCAACAGTCTGCAATCAAGAATTTGCATCTCAGTTGGCCCGGGCTTTTAGCATAAGTCTCAAATAAACAAGTCAAACGTAATCGTCTTCGTTCAGGCTTTCATTAAGTAGCAAGGAATTCAGAGCTGTGTCATCGACGATGGTTCGCGTGTGAGAGTTCGTAGTATCCGCAACGGATAACAGGATTGAGGGATCGAGTGTGGTAGATATGGGTAACTCTAATTCTGGACAACCGGGTTTAACAACCACCATGGAGACATTCTATAACAATGGTGGTGTCCCAGAGAGCAAGGGCAGATGAGTTAGGTTGACACCAGTAAATACTGATCAGGGTTGAATACAGTCATCAGTATTATAAATTGCCAATTTATGGATTAGGTCTATGCGTGCTAGCGCATGTGTCCGAGTATACTGAGAACTCAAAGGAGGGAGTGAAGTCGAGTCGATAAACGAGCGAGTAGCCCTGCTCCGAAAGGGATGAAGCGCCCGAGCATACACGAATGCAGAGGATGACAGTAGCAGCGTTCCAGAATTGCATCGATCTGATGATGACATGGAAGTTTTGAAGTCCGGTATTGCTGGTGATGGCCGAACGAGGCGAGAACGTCCACATGGAAGTACTCGGAGCGGCGCGAGTGGGATGACGACTGGATGTCTGTCTCAGGTTAACTCTGATCTGTAACTTATGCCGGTTGTCGATACATGAAGATTGCCTCCCCCATCTGCATCGCTGAGATCTTTGTATATATGGAACAAGAAGTCAAAATGAGGCATGGTTATCACACACACTGAATTACTTCAATATACATCAAGAGTATATTGCATATTTCGAAATGTAACTCCGGTGGCACCAGTTTGTATGATTCGGATTAGCTGATAAACTGTCTAGTTGATGATATACAAGCCTCACGTGAATCATTTTATTCCTTCTTCTGTCCAGATTGCAGATGGAAGTCAGGTGCGCTCTTCTTTATGAGGATTAATTTCTCATATAAGTTTATATTCTTTCGAGGACTGTGTACTGGCGTATTACTTGCCCAAAAAAGGGCAGTTTTGGATGAGCAAGCCTGTTTTTTGGTCTTCATTCTCCGCGTGCGTGGTGGGGGGTGTGGTGGTGTTGTGATACTAGAATTAAAAATTTGACTTGCTTACTTAGTAAGATGTAGCATCTAGCCAAAGCGCAGTAACTTAATTTATATAAAAGGTTTATCAAAGTGTTAAACTGTTAATAAATTAAAATTTCACTCATTTATGTGTCAATAATTAAAGTGTTAAACACGAATAGCCGCTGTTTAACTTTGTATGTAAGCGCTTAGGTTCAACTGTCGCATGCCAAGATGAGTACATATTCATACGATGTTTGGTATTTACTTATAAGGTATGTAAATAAGATTGCTCCAAAGCGTAAAAGCATACAAAAACACAAAATTAAATTCGATACAAAGTACGTAGAAGTTACTTGTAGTAAGTCAATGCCAGGACCAACCACCTCCCGAAACCATACCTCCTGAACCATATCCCATGAACCATATCCCCTTAACAAAAAAGTTACATTAGTTAACGGTGTGAGTATGGTTTAATCAAATTAGTTGTTACGTTAGCATAAACTCAAAAGCCTAATTTCATCAACAAAGAATATATATAAATCAACAATCATATGAAGTACTAATAATTTAGTAAAAAATTAGAATGCACAATCATAAATTTATTAAATAATATTCTATGCTTTTTAAAGAAAGAACTTCTCGTCTAAACAGGTTAACACAATTCAAATGCACAAAAGGAAAACTCTTAAAATTTTGAATTTTAACATTATTTTCTTTCGGAAATTTCATCAAACACTTGGTGATCTATTCATCAAGCACCTATTATCAAAATGGTTAATCATATTAAACATCAAGTAAGTGAATATAAATTTTTTGAAAAATGATTGCTCAGGTTCCTAATCTCAACAAAATTTCCTGCCTAGAACCCTAATTAAACCAATTTAAATAAAATAAATAAAATAATTATAGATCAATCAATAAAAAACAAATCCTAATTCCATATTATACATAAAAAGTTAGAAATACGATTAACCGCATAATTAATCATTATACAACAAAATTGATTTAAAAACATAATTGGATTCAATCATAACAAAATTTAGGAAAATACCTCCGATTGGTAGATGATATAGCCGAATCTATATGTGTTTATTCGAATCCCTATAAAAAAAATCATTCGAGAATAGTTTTGATGGATGTGTCAATGATTTCTGCTATGTGTGTTTTCAAATTTTGTTATGAAGACAATAAAACCAGATCTTGATTCATAAATTAAATATATTTGCATCCATATTTTAGCTCCACTTTTCTCTCCCAATTCTGGTTTGAAGAAAATTTTAAAANCCGCGCACTTGGATTTTGGGCCAGAGAAAAGAAACACCGCAAATAATACAAGGGCTAAAGGGGGTTAGGGTTATATACTAAAAGGGTCCGTTTGGTTTATATAAGTAAAAAGACCCGGGGCAATTGTACTTCTGCATTCTTGAGGGGCCTGTTGTGTAACTTTTTTAAACTTCTTACAAGGACCATATTTGCCATATGTGAATAGTTCAAGGAGTCACAGTTGAAAATTTCCTTTTTCTATAAACCTTAGGGACCATTATATCTGTAAATTTTGGATATTTGAGGGACTAAACATGTAAAATATCTAAAAGTTAATCAAAAATGTTCCAAAATTGTATTTTAATGAATAGTACAAGGGTATTATTGTGATAAAATCCAAGTTTTGAATACCCAGGGACTATTTTGCATTTTTGAAACTTGAGGGACCTTTTTCTTGCCCAATTGATGAAACTTTTATCCAGGGACTAAAATGAATAATTTTGACTTCCATGATAATATTGGACTTTTTCTTTCATTTTGAACCCTCAAGGACTAATTTTGCCAAAGTGTGAAACTTCAGGGGCCTGTTTTGTCGATTTTTCAAACTTGAGGGAACAAAGTTGTTTCATTTTTGCAATTTTTGACTCTAAAAGGGTTTCTTATGACAACTTGTGAATTAGAAAAGGACCTTTGATGAATATTTTTCATGTTTTGAAATAACCAGGGACTAGTTTTTGCCATTTTGTGAAAGTTTAGGGGACTGAAACTGTCAATTGTGCAAACTTGACTGTTTTTCATCAGTTTTCAATCCTTTTGTATCTGAAACACATAAAAACATGTTTTTGTGATATTTTATATATTTTAGGGCATTTCTGTGTGTTTTCAGATGTTTTGGCAGTCTAAATGTGATAAAAATGATGAGTATTTGCACACTCATCACCCTATAAAAAAAATCATTCGAGAATAGTTTTGATGGATGTGTCAATGATTTCTGCTATGTGTGTTTTCAAATTTTGTTATGAAGACAATAAAACCAGATCTTGATTCATAAATTAAATATATTTGCATCCATATTTTAGCTCCACTTTTCTCTCCCAATTCTGGTTTGAAGAAAATTTTAAAAACTTACTATTAGTAGTGCATTTACACGTGTCGTTTTATTAGAGTTTTGAGGTGATTTATTGCCTCTAAAAATAGCAATCAAACTTGTGTTTTATATAGGTTGGGATATATATATATATATATATATATATATATATATATATATATATATATATATATATATATATATATATATATATATATATATATATATATATATATACATATATATATATATATATATATATAATTATTCTAATTCAAAGATGATTTATTCTAGGGTTGTTTGTTTGAATAAATTGTTTTAATTGTTTACATGATTATGTTAATTGATGAAATAGTAGCTTACATGATTATGCTAATTGTTTAATTTTTTACATGATTATCCTAATTGAAATAATAGTTATCCTAATTGAAATAATGGTTCGTGTTTGTTTTGATTTTAATTTATTTTAATGCTTCTAATTGATATGATAATTGAATTATGTGTTTCTTTGATTAGCATTGTTGATACTTGATTTGGTCTTACTATATCGATTTTTTAGGTTGTCATTAGAACTAAAACTACAAATCTGAGGCTGAAAGATTAAACGATTGAGGTACAGGTCTTTTTTTTAGGATTGCATGTTTTCTTTTTAAAAAGGTTTTGTGGCTTACTAAAAATCCTTATTTTGCTTCAATCGTCACATCAGTTTCACATGCCTTTGGTTTAGTTATTATAGCTATAAGCATTATAAAAGAACACTCCTACATGGTTTTCCTCAATTTGCTGTTGTATCTTTGTAACAGGTACCAATAACAACCAGCAACAAGGAGCTCGCAGTTCCCGTGAAAGTTTCAACCTTTAAACTATGTGACTGAAGTTAAACTCGAATACCACATCAATAATTAATAACAAATAGTTATTTGATAATTGTTCTGTTGTAAAATTGATGTTCTTCTTATTGTAGGCCATTGTTTGATGGTATAAGAAGTCAACAGAAGAGCGTTGTGCGCAGGTGCACATTCAATATTGTTATGTCCATATATTTTTTTTAAGAATATTCTAATGTGAGCTCTGCACTTGAATGAAGATTAAATCACAAATCGAGTCTAGCACATATGGTTATGGTTATGATTTTTTTGCTATATGTTTATGATTTCTTAATTCTCTTGGCAGGTACATAAACGGTTCAGATTTTGTTTGGGAAATGGGCGGAAAAGTCGGATGAAGCAACAAAAAAAGGGCAAGAATACGCTCAAGTATGTGGCAACATTGTAAGTTTTATGTCCTTTCTGTAAAATGAACTGTATAACTCTGCTCAGGTACAATATAGTTGTCTTAGGATTCTAAAAAATAAAGGACCCATGAATGTGGTCAGATTGTTCCTATGTGGTTAAACTGTTTGCCGTTAAAGGTGACTTGACAAAATTGTACATAATCAGATTTGCTCAATGGTGGAAAGGTAAAAGCTCGGCTGTCAAAAAAAGACCTTTTTGGGCAACATATGAACTTGACTAATGGTGGAATATTGGATGGTATTTTAACCACGGGTTAAAATGGGTCAAATTGGTTGGCATGAAAACATTTTTTGGTGTATAAATATACATTTTTAAATTAATCACTAAAATATGATTAAAAAGTATATATATGTATTATCACAATAATATCCAAGTTAATCACCAAAATATTTTGTGACGCTTCTTTTTGCATGGGTGTCGATAGGTTGAATAATGGTAGGAGTATACAGGAAGTTTTTTATCAGCTGTTGCAGAGAACATGGTCTTTATACTCGATATGTAAACACAAGCAGTTTGACTTTCATTACAGGTTTGTGGCTGTCCTTAATGTGATTGTATCAGAATATGTTATAGTTTGTTTAGGTTTTACAAATTTTGGGCGATGTCTGTGGTCATTTTCTTTTTACATTTAAGAATGAAATGTCTCAGCATTTTTATCAACTATTATTATAATATTAGCTTAGCCTTTAAGGATTTTCCCAATAGCCATAATAACAACATTGTCAGTAATATAGCTAAACGTGTAAGGAAAATATTATAACGCGTGTAACTTTTTGTTGAAAACTGCTGCAGGTCGTGCTAGAGACATTAGAACCAAGTTTACAGTTTGCATCTATTGTTCTTGCACAAGTAAGCTGAAATTAAAAGTAGGTCACAATCATAATTTGTTACTCATATAAAATTTGTTGTTTTTAACTTGGTTTGTTTTATAGGCTAAATTTCCAATGTCAGAGATAACAGCCATCAACGAATTCAGATCCCGCCACCTACTAAAGCTTACTGAGGTATTTAATCTTAATGTGTTACATCTTTAATCTTTTAAAACAAATCCGAGGTTGTAAAATCAGTGGGTTAGGGGATTAATCTTACTTCTAAGTACAAGGGCTGGTGGGCTAGGGATTAATCTTACTTGAGTCGATACATGCATTTTATATGATAGTATCAAACAAAATATTTGACCTCACCTGTTTTAAATTGATACCCAAAGGCACACTTTTTTTGGTTTTTCAAAACATGTATGATTACAAAATAAGCATTGAAATGAACATTTAACTTAAAAGTTTACTTTTATACGACTATTGCATTTCTTAGTTAAATGGGTTAAATATATATTTTTAATCATCATAAAGGCTGTCATTGACCTTTATTAGTATAAAATTGGTCGCTTAATTTTTGCTTTCATATCTTGACTTGCACTAAGAAGTTATGATTCGCTCAACGCATGAACGTGTAATGAACCTCTACTTTGTGCATAGGTCATCATGTCGTGAAAGGTACAAACAGGGGAATGAGCTAAGTAATGTATGATAGGCTTAATAGATTAGTGGTTGTGTTTGGATGTGTATATAAACTGATTATTGCAACTTCAGGTCGTAATAAGTATGTTTAAAGATAAGTTTTTGCTAGAAAGTCATTTATTAAGATAAATGTAAATTTCCCATGTTACCGTGGTTTAAATTATGTGATCTTAATTGCTTACTAGTTTTTAATCAATCCTTAACCAACCTCTTGATATTTTGACCTTTAATTATGCAACAAACAAACAGAAAATGACATGTGACAATTTATTAACAGTTTTAGTTAAGCAATTCTAAGCACCCACTTATTTAGCCTTTTTGAAAAGGAAGATGGTGTCAAGATTGATGAACACATTTGCAATTTGCACTCACTTTTATCTATATATTATGTTTTCATACATATACATAGTTTGCTAAGTGTTTGCCATGGTTTTGTTTTGATGAAAGTTGTTTGAATATGGTTATTTGATGTCTTAGCTTAAGTTGATGCAATTACGGGCTGCTCGGGATAGTGTTTGGGATACTGATTACGGTTCTGTTGAATATAGGTCTTGAGGTATGTTGTATTAGCGTGAGTTGCTGCAATTTAGGGTGTTTGGGATTGTGTTTTCAAAACTGATTATATATATGGAAGACGTCCTATAGCAGAAGTTTCAGATATGTTTTATTGTCTCTCAGAAAATGTACATCATGACTTTTTACTATCAGTTTGCCAAATGCTGTTTTTTGATAATTCACTCAAAATTTAATCCAAACACCCCTCTAAATGTTTGAATGAAGCCTGTTGTGTTAGTGTGAGTTGCTGCAATTTGGGGTGATTGGGATTGTGTTTTCAAAACTGATTATGTGTGTATCTTATGTGTGTTTGGGGTGTTCAATTTTTTGTATCCTATTTGTATGTGTGTATCTTCAAAACGNATTTAGTATCTTGTAGTTAGGTTAAGCTTGTAATAATTTCATGGCTTCTTTTATACGTATATAGAGATGTGAGTGAGAGTTTTTGTGAGGCATGAACGAGACATAGGAGATATTTGGCCAGAGTGTTGGTGTTGTAATACGAATAGAAAACATAGAAATGAGATGTAAAATAAACTAAGTGTTTGAAAACACTTACTACGCCTTCAAAGGTGGGATGTATACGAGTTTTAGAGGCTAGATAAGGACTCGTGGACTTGTGGCTTGATCTCTAACACACCAAGGATCTAGGAGAGAATATGGTTGATGTCTTAGCTTAAGTTGATGCAATTACGGGCTGCTCGGGATAGTGTTTGGGATACCGATTACGGTTCTGTTGAATATAAAAGTTGAGGTATGTTGTATTAGCGTGAGTTGCTACAATTCAGGGTGTTTGGGATTGTGTTTTCAAAACTGATTATATATATGGAAGACGTCCTATAGCAGAAGTTTCAAATATGTTTTATTGTCTCTCAGAAAACGTACATCATGACTTTTACTATCAGTTTGCCAAACGCTGTTTTTTGATAATTCACTCAAAATTTAATCCAAACACCCCTCTAAATGTTTGAATGAAGCCTGTTGTATTAGTGTGAGTTGCTGCAATTTGGGGTATTTGGGATTGTGTTTTCAAAACTGATTATGTGTGTATCTTGTGTGTGTTTTGGGTGTTCGGTTTTCTGTATCCTATTTGTATGTGTGTATCTTCAAAACGTGACTTGGTAAATTTTGTAGCCGGAATTGAAATGAATGGGAGTATATCATAGACCCAAACTTTTATGATTTTTATGAGGTAAACTATTTTTTTCTATAATTAAATGATAATAATGTTTTAATATGTAAATTTATGAGGTTTTCTACATATGTTGTACCATTAGTTATTTTTGTATTTTAACTATGTTGTGAATGTAATTTCAGTAATAGGGACGATATAGGGACATATATTGTAGGTGGAGAAACCGTAGCAGTAGCAGGGATCAGTTTGATAGAGACGGTTGTTCAAGCTGGAAAACCATATAAAAGCTTATAAAGAAAAACAAAAAGGAATTTAATGAGCAAAGTGAGCATGAAAAATCATTGATGACTCACATTATAAATATTGTTTCATTTTTTGTTATCCCTTTAGCTTAGCCATTTGACCCATTAGAGATACGACGTAATATGAAAACTCAGGTGTAATTCAAACATATAGCTTTTTCTGGCATCTGAACTCTTCATAAATGAACTCAACCCGTTTGACCCGTTCTAAATTTTGCTAGCCCATTTGACCCATTAGAGATGCAATATAATGCAAATTTGACCCAATCTTATATTGTTTCCTTTATGCTTTATTTTTTGGATGGAGGAAGTGGTAATGGGGTTAACATTTTCGTATCAATTACTATTAAACTATTGTTATGAATATGCTTCATGAAGAACTGAAAATTTATATGTTAGAGAGGGATCCTTTGTGTTATACGTATATATGATCTATAACCTTAGCAAAAGCGCATTTTTGTTTGAATTTATTTAAATTTATAATTAAGATCAGTAGATTAAATATGCCGTTTGTTTTGTAATCTGTGTCAATTATATTTTTTGTGGTGTTGTTTGTTAATGTTTCTTTACTCTCTTTTTAATGAATCTTATTACACTCTTCATATCTTTGTGTTGCAGTGTTCGGTTTACAGTGAAGTTGACTATGGCCGCCTGCTGGTCTTCTAATGCTCCCCAATATCCATTATGCTCAGCTACGTTTGTATTTCTAATGTCATTCAACCAACTAGAGTGATGCATCCCTTTTGTTAATTGCAATATTAACAACCATTATGCTCATTCAACCAACAATTATGCTCAGATTCCTTTTGATACACCATCCTAAGGATGTGACTATTTCAGATTCCTTTTGAATTGAAATCTTTGTACTCATTCAATTTTCTCATCAATATTGCTTACACACATGGTTTATAAGACTTGAGGATGACATATTGCTTTTATACTGGTAGAAAAACTTATGATGTAGCCACGTAGGTGTTCACTACATTTTAAGCAGCTTCTCTTAAAGACCATCGGCCCTTTATGTGTTAGATACATTGACACTAAGAAATTAAGGCTAAAACTTTTACTAATTATCCAATGTGTTAAAATTTTCATCCAAAAAAGCTTAGGTGGACACTTAACTATTGGTTTATTGAAACATTGACGGTTATGATGGAATTATTCGACAATATAACACATAACTAACATTTGTTATTGATTTTACTTATCCAAATATTTTGAGTCACATAAATTGATCCAACATACTTTCAAGAAATGGCCATACTTGCTCCCACAAATGATGTCATACTTGCTCTCATATATTATCAAGCACAAACTCCTTTTACTTGCACCTTTTTGTTTTTTGTTTTTTGTTTTTTTTTTTTAAATTTATTAGGTGCTCACGGAATGGAAATTGGCTTATCACTTCATTAACGCTCACTACATACATTTTTCAAGACCATAAAAATTGGACGCGACGATGCATGGACGTTTATTATATCAAAAGCAAAAAAGATTTGAAGGTTGTTGTTTCTGATGTGGATGGTAATCTATCAAAATCTACTACAAATGGACGTTTAAGAGGTATGTACAATATACATTTGATATATTTTAATTACAAACTTCTTTTACTTACACATTTTCATTTTTTAACTTATTAGGTGTTCACGTAATGGACATTGGGTTGAAGTGTTACAATAGTCACTACATACATTTGCTTCTGAAGACCATCAAAATTGGAGATCATGAGACATTGGACATTTATTACATAGATATTTACAAGCATACTAGTTTATAGTATCATTGACTTATAACTTATTATTCCGTTCAAAGAACATTTCATACCGTTTATGTTCGTTTTTCTTTCTTACTGTATTCACGTACTTACTTTCTTTAATAAAAAATCATCTAAAATCCCATGAATTTCACGGGTCTATAAGCTATAAGCTAGTATAATTATAATTGGAATTTGCTCAACAAAGTTGGCCCAAGAAAGCCCATTAGACAGACAAATGGGCCGTTAGGAAAACGTTTACAAAAAGCCTTAAATCCTTCTAGGGTTTACATTTCACCTCTGTTATTCTCTCTTAGCCGGACTCCGCCGCCGCCGCAGCAGCTCACCGGATCTCTAACTTTACGACATGGTGCGTTTATTTCATATTTGTTTTTACCTTATAATAAAGCTATTACATCCGTTGTTGTATTGTTAGGTTTGAATTATATGTTTATGAATAGTTAAAACATTGTTATGTTTGATCTAATGCATTCTGTAAAATAATTGTTTTTTTTGTAATAAGTTTGTAAAGAATACTGATAAAAATGTACATGTTTTATCTTAGAAACTATAAGAGGTTTATGAAAAATTATTTTGTTTGATCTTATAGTTTTATGATAATTTGTGATATGTTGCTGTGTGTGTGTGTGTGTGTGTTTTATTTTATTATTATTATTATTGTTATTGTTATTTAGCTAGTTATGAAAATTGCTGTTTTAAGCAAAAAAATGTAATTACTGATGAAATGTTGATTTTTATTAAAAGTTTAATGAAGAATTGCTTTAAATTGTTGTTATGTTTGATTTGAAATGCTAACAAGTTTTTGGTACATTGTTTTGTAGGCGCCCAAGAAGGATAAGGCACCCCCACCGTCGTCCAAGCCCGCCAAGTCTGGCGGTGGAAAGCAGAAGAAGAAGGTAATACTTATTGTGATTTGCGTGTTGTTGTATTTTATGGTATATAGTTTTTTAATTGATTGGATTTGGTGTTTGTGGATTTGTATTGGAAATTGTAGAAATGGAGCAAAGGAAAGCAAAAGGAGAAGGTGAACAACATGGTGTTGTTTGATAAGGCTACTTATGACAAGCTGCTAGTGGAGGCTCCTAAGTTCAAGCTCATTACCCCTTCGATCTTGTCTGATCGTCTTAGGGTAAGTTTTTTTGCTATGTTTGTGTTAACTGCTTTTTTATAGGTCTAAATAAGATATATTGAAATTTTGTTAGTTTTTGCCCGATGAACTCATTGTGACTAGGATGCCTTAGTTTGGTTGAAAATTTTGGCCTATTATTATGATTGTTTGCGTTGCTTATAAAACTGTGTGTATGCTTAATATGTTTTGATTCAGCATATATATGAGGTGTTTGGTTATGTTTGCTGCGTATCTCATTTTTTGCTATTGAAATAAGGTGGGTTTACTTGTTACAGAATACTTTTTTAAAAAACCATGAATCACATAAACAAAATACTTGTTTAAAAAACCATGTATCACATTACCTTCTTTAATAAAATATACAATAACTCCCTTAATAAATATTTTGTTGGCTCCATGTTTATTGATTTTGTTAGTCTTGATTGAATTAATGTCATTTAATGACGCTATAGGATTTGTTAGAAGTTTTATGGTATTATGTAATTAGAAGGCCCTAAAATCTCTTGGTCCTACTCTCTTGTAAGTGAGAGATGCTTGCGAAAGGTGTATGATGGTAGGAGTAAAATCATGTAGAACAATCTAATTGCTAATTTGGCTTTAAGCTATGAATGGAGCTCAAGTTGTAAATGTGTCAATTCTTTAAGTTTTTTTTTCATGGCAGTGAGCATAAGGTCATCGATAAGCTAGTTAACTTTGTAAATTTTATCCTTCCAGGGTTAAAACATCTCTATCAATGCTTTCTTTGTTTTTGGATATCTTTCTGCCTTATCCATGCATGTCATATACTCAAATACATAGCTGTTTGAATTTGTTTCATTTTGTTTTAATGGGCAGTTTATCAAATCTGCATTTGTTTCCATATCTGTGCAGCTTGTGTTGTGTTGGTTATGCTTTTCATGGATTCAAATACAGGCTTAGAGTTTTATACATTCCAGTTTTGTTCAACAATAGTTCTATACTATTCTGATCAATGATGTTACTGTTGTGTTTTGCGTTCTGTTTTGGATGCAAAATATGTTTTTTTTTTTTTTTTTTTTTTTTGTTTTTTTTTTTTTTTTTTTTTTTTTTTTTTTTTTTTTTTTTTTTTTTTTTTTTTTTTTTTTTTTTTTTTTTTTTTTTTTTTTTTTTTTTTTTTTTTTTTTTTTTTTTTTTTCAACTGATTCTTTGGATTGAATACTATAGTGATTGAATAAGTAATTGAATAAAACTGAATGCATTCACTTGCCAAGGCATCATATATTGGGTCATTGGCAAAATTTCATGTGATGAATGCAGCAGTATGCTTTTTTTGTTTTTTTTTGNGATTCTTTGGATTGAATACTATAGTGATTGAATAAGTAATTGAATAAAACTGAATGCATTCACTTGCCAAGGCATCATATATTGGGTCATTGGCAAAATTTCATGTGATGAATGCAGCAGCATGCTCTTTTTGTTTTTTTTTGGTTATAAATTGTGTGAATGAGTTGGGTTGTCCAACTAATTCATTGAGCCATGCATTAGTAGAATCTGTTTCTTTTAAACAAAAAGCTAGAAAATCTATCTATAGTGATATTTCATTTGGTGTAAAGTTCCTCTGATTGTTATGTGTTATTTTTCTTCTGATCATTGACATTTTGATGTATGGTCATTGCAGATTAATGGCTCACTTGCAAGGAAAGCAATCAAAGATCTGATGGCCAGAGGTGCAATCCGGATGGTTTCTGCACATTCAAGCCAACAGATATACACAAGGGCTACTAATACTTGAATCTATCTCTGCTTTAGTATTAGCCTTCTATCCTATGTGTCCGATTTAAGCAGTTTTTTCTTTTTGTTGTGATGAAGATTTGCTAATGACTCTTGTGATCAGTATTAAAATATTTATTGGAGTGTATTCTGTCATATATTTTTGCTGTTTTGTTATTGCCAAGCCATTTTAAAATGTTCAACACGCATTAAATTACCTAGCAGGCAAAGGTAAAATCTTAATGGTTATGTGCAATGCATGAACCATTGTTTTGACCTTAGCTGTAATGCTATTTGACTATAGTTTTCCTCATCCCATGATCCTTTCCCATGTCGTGGAAGTGCAGCAGTGCTCCTTCATTCTTCATAACGACTATAACCAAGCTGCCAACCAATAAAGCAAGCACCTTCATGGACTGAGACCGTGGAAGCTCCGTTAGCACCTTAAGGCTGTCTTTATCCTGAGAACCCTCGGGAATATTCAGAGACTCGGCTAATGCTTCTAGGCCCACATTCGGAGACAGACCAAGCACCTCTCTTACCCACTCACTATCTAATATCCTTTGGAGTCCAAAGCAAGTATGAACTGATCAAATGGAGATGCAAAATTATATTCTACAAATCATATCATGTCTTATTGTACTTTAATAACTATTAGAGTGAACGGTGCAATGTGACAATGGCCTGCTAGGCATTTTTTTTGCCCAATGGCGTGCCAAACTGCACCAGGGTTGGTGTTGTTCGTCTCCTTCCCCGGGCAAGTAACGATCGCCGTTGGTTTTTTATTTTATTTTATGAGCGAGTTCGCATTTTTGGTGGTGTATTATGGGATTTACATGCGTCTATAACAATTATAGTTGGGAAAAGTGTTCTACTTATTGTGGTGTTATTAGGTGTGTGCAAGGTGGCAAACCAATAACATTTATTTGGTGCAATCTGCACCTAGCTCTCTTATCTTACTACCAGATAGCCGATTCAACTAACTTGTTATTGTTTTCCTATGTTACCGGCCAATTATTGTTGAATAGATAAGAAAACAGAGTTTTTGGTTGTTGGCTTGTTTCGGCTGAGGTTCTTTTGAAGAACTATTTGTTGTTTGTCCATTGGATCTGTCTTGACTCGCAGGTGGTCTTGGTAGTTGAACACATAGTTGAGTATCCAGTTTTCTTTTTCTGATAATGATTTACCTGAAATCATAGCCCTACTTCATGCTGCGAGCCTGCGAATATTGTATTTTACTAGCATTTTAAGCAACTGCATAAACCTTGATGCTCTAATTATTGGTTCTGTTTCAGAGCAAACCTGGAGGTCACCAGAGATGTTTGTTGCCCAATACTCGTATCATTTTGTTATACCAATAATCCTTAAAAACAAATGTAAGTGTGCACACTGCACAGAAAGCATGATCTATAGAAAATTTTACTACTTTAATTGAACATTATATGATAAGAAGTATTACAGTTTTAACGAATTTAGGAGAATGCTGTGATCACCAAGCAACTTTCGAGTTATAAAAGCGACCTCAATTGACTAAACCTTTCAGCCTCATCAGTTCGACCTGAAGCAATCAAAATTCTAATGATGCTCGAGTAATCTTCTTCTGTTACTTCAACTTTATATCGTCGAGTCATCAACTGAAAAACTCTACAAGCATCATCTACAAATCCAGCCTGCTCACAAACCCGCAAAACAGCTTTAAAAGTAAACTGATTCGGTGAGAAGCCATTATTGACCATCTGATAAAAAAGATCAATAGCTTCTCGAAAACAAGAATTACATCCATAAGCCTCGATGATGGCGGTCCAAGTCATGGATCCCTTCACAGGAATCACTTTAAAAGCCATCATCGCCTTGTTGATTTCACCACACAAACCATAAAACCTCACAATTTCCGAAGAAACGAAAGGAATTGACCCTAAATCTTTCTTTAAAATCTGCCCGTGAATCTCCTTACCGAGCTTCAAAGCCTTGAGTTCACCACAAACACTCAAGATTCTTGAACTTGCTACTGCGTCTGGGCGGTGTTTTGACAACACCATTTCCCGGAAAACACCAAGTGCTTCATCCAAATACCCAGCTTTTATGTATGATTCAATCATAGCCGTCCAAGAGATCACATTTTTTCGGTCTAAATTATTAAAAAGTTTGAAGGAATACCCAAGTAAACCACATTTTGCATACATCATCATCAGTGAAGTGGTTATCGATACTTGATGAACGAAATTATTTTTAACAGCAAAGCAATGGATTTCCTTACCTTGTTTTAAAGCTTTGAGCTTTTCACAAACGGGAATAATGGTATTAATGGTAACAACATCAGGTTTAAACCTTTCTTGTTGCATCCATACGACTGATCTTAAAGCCTGCTCGAGCCTGCCATTTGCAGCATACCCAGACATAAGTGCAGTCCAAGATATCGTATTCCTCTCATTTGATCCATAAAAAACCTTTCTTCCCGAATTCATATCTCCACATTTGCAATACATATCAATCAACCCCGATTGAATAAACAATTGCTTTGAGTACTCCTTCGTCTTGATGACATAAGCATGAACCTCCTTGCCAAGTTTTGTCGACGAAATTTCCCCAATCACAGGAAGAATAGTGGTTAAAATAACTGAATTCGGAACTATTCCTTGTTTCCTCATCCATCTCACGTACTCGAGCGCTTCAATTTGACGCCGATTGTGTGCAAAGCCAGCAATCATCGCTCCCCACAACACCACATCTCTTTGCTCTTCCATTACCTCTTCAAACACACGACAAGCAAGATTCGTTTTCCCACATTTAAAATACATATCAATCAAACAAGTACTTATAATCGCATCATCAATAAATCCATTCTTTATCAACAATCCGTGCGTCTTCAACCCTTGAAAAAAAGCCGAAGCACCACCCAAACTCTTAATCAAGCAAGAAAACGTATAAACATTCATCTCAATCCCCAATTCACGCATTACCGAAAAAATCTTCACAATCTCACCATATCTCCTCCCACCCATAACCACATTACCCCTAAGCAACGCGTTCCATGGATACACACTCCCCGTCGGCATTTCATCAAACAGATGGTGTGCATCCTCAACTGCCCCACAACACATATACATGTTAACAAGCTTTGTTTGCAAAAACTCATTCTTTTCGAGCCCGTTTATTCGGATATGAGTATGGATAACTCTCCCAACAGACAATGACTTATTTCGAATAACCGAAGCGATTAATTCGGAAAATGTAGTGGGATTAACAGGAACACCACGTTTATCTAAATAATCCAATATAGTTAAGCACTCTTTAAGCTTATTTTGCTTAGCAAAATTTTGGATATCTTTATAAATGGCGTTTGGGTTTTTGGTGTGGAGTGGTATGGATGATGGAAATGCGTCTTTTTCGTCGAAAACTCGGGTTTTTCGATGTTTTTTTGCTGCGGGTGTTTGGTATTCGGCTTTGAATTTGAAATGTGAGCGAGGTAAAGGATTTGGCGGGAATGTGTGGAGATAAACTGTTGATGTTGAAGAAGGAGAAGGTGAAAAGAGGGTTTCCATTGTTGTTGTTATAAAATAGAAACTATAGGACAACACTATATAAGAAATGATAATTCCTTACTAGTACTAGGGGTGGAAACGAGCCTAGCCGCTCGTGAAAAGCTCGGGATCGGATCGGTAAAAAGCTCGGACGAGCCGAGCCTAAACGAGCTCGAGCCTAAGTTTAGGCTCATTTAATAATCGAGCTCGAGCCCGAGCCCTATACGAAAAAACTCGAGTAGGCTCGCGAGCCTAAACGAGCCCTTGAAATATATACATATATATATATTACATATACGTATAAATGAGCTTAAAAGTAATAAACGAACTCGAGCCTTATGTAATAAACGAGCCGAGCNCTTTAAGCTTATTTTGCTTAGCAAAATTTTGGATATCTTTATAAATGGCGTTTGGGTTTTTGGTGTGGAGTGGTATGGATGATGGAAATGCGTCTTTTTCGTCGAAAACTCGGGTTTTTCGATGTTTTTTTGGTGCGGGTGTTTGGTATTCGGCTTTGAATTTGAAATGTGAGCGAGGTAAAGGATTTGGCGGGAATGTGTGGAGATAAACAGTTGATGTTGAAGAAGGAGAAGGTGAAAAGAGGGTTTCCATTGTTGTTGTTATAAAATAGAAACTATAGGACAACACTATATAAGAAATGATAATTCCTTACTAGTACTAGGGGTGGAAACGAGCCGAGCCGCTCGTGAAAAGCTCGGGATCGGATCGGTAAAAAGCTCGGACGAGCCGAGCCTAAACGAGCTCGAGCCTAAGTTTAGGCTCATTTAATAATCGAGCTCGAGCCCGAGCCCTATACGAAAAAACTCGAGTAGGCTCGCGAGCCTAAACGAGCCCTTGAAATATATACATATATATATATATTACATATACGTATAAATGAGCTTAAAAGTAATAAACGAACTCGAGCCTTATGTAATAAACGAGCCGAGCTCCATTTAAACTTTGTTTTTTTTTTTTTTTTTTTTTTTTTTAAAACATAATATAAATTAGTCGAGCCCGAGCCGAGCTCGAGCTTGTGAAATTTTTCACGAGCCGAGCTCGAGCTCTAAATATAAGGCTCGAAACGAGCTCGAGCCCGAGCTCGAGCCTTATATATATAAACGAGCCGAGCTCTAGCTCTGGCAGGCTCGGGCTCGGCTCGGCTCGTTTTCACCCCTACTACTACTCATACTTAGGGTGCGTTTGGTATATGTTTATGGGAATCAAACAATGAATTTCATAGTCATATCAATTGTTTGGTGAAATATCTAGCTATCAAACAATGATAGCACACCCATACAAGTATACCAAGGGGGTGAGGTGACTTTTTGAAGTTCATTCCAATGGGCCCCACTTTTTTATATCTCCATCACACATTTTTTTCCATACATGAGCATTTAAGTGAACCCTCCTAATGTGATACCGATACCTAGAATTTTATACCAAACAACAATAACGAAATTAATATTCCCAATCCCATACACCCCTCTAATCAAAACCATACCTTTGGTGATTCCGAATAGCGTACCAAACACACCCCTCTAATCAAAACCATACCTTTAGTGATTCCGAATAGCATACCAAACGCACCCTTATATTTACATGATTCTGACAAGTGTCACAATAAAGGTTTAGATGCAAAGAGATAATAAGCGGAGAAAAAACATATTATATTATTGTGTGTATAGCAATATAATGTAGGAGGATATAACAAGATTTATCCTTCTGGTTTGTCCAATATGGCGTAAGTCATCATGTCAGTAACTATTAGCAAGTATTATTCGTAAGAGGCGATTACATATATATACCCAATAAAACTTCCAAATTTGCATATTTCTCCAAATCATGCTTGAACACCATTGTAAATTATGCATTAAAAACTTGCATTTTGAGAAAATATTCCAATATACAAGTTTTATTCAGTATATATGTAATTCCCCTATTAAACCACTTAAGGGTGGCCTAGCGGTAAAAAGGTTACTATCACTTTAAAATGTGTGAGGTCTCAAGTTCAATTCCTGCTAGGTGCAAACAACCTTGAGTGGCCACGCCAACCTCCTGTAAAGGGAGGGCTTCACCTGGTTGAGTCTGTGTGGCGATGGGTTCAAACCCCGTGGATTAGTCGGCCAATAAGCCGGAAACTATGGTTATCAAAAAAAGAAAAAAAAAATGTAATTCCCCTATTTGTAAATGTACATATCTAACACGAACCATCATATAAGGATAATTTTGGCAAAAGTTCTGCCATAAGGTTTTGCAAAAGCCATTCCTTCGGGGATTGTAAAGTGTTATTAATTGGTTTCAATAATTTGTTTTTGAACAACTAGTAAAGTGAATGACAATGCATCTATGTCATTCAGTATTATGCTTCCGACCTTTTGGTCGGTGAGCCTACATATCTCACATGAATAAGTGTTGTGGCAGGATGCATAATGAACAAAAGCTTGCTTGAGATTTTTCATGCAATTATCAGTGTTGTGGGAACTACTACATATTTCACATGAAGAAGTGATTTTGTTCACTTGAACAAAAGGGTTAGGAGCATTAAGGGTTCTCATCAAGTATTTCACTTGATTTAAGCTCAATGAGCCGACGGGTGAAAACGCTAGAAACATTAGAGATAGCCTTGACCGGCTTTTCAATAAGTTCACATGAGTCACTCCAACTTTCGTTGTCATAAAGGCTAGTGGAGGCTCCTAAGTTCAAGCTCATTACCCCTTCGATCTTGTCCGATCGTCTTAGGGTAAGTTTTTGCTTTGTTTGTCTCAACTGCTTATTTAATAATCTAGATCTAAATACCATATATTGAAATTCTGATAGTTTTTGCCTGATGAACTCATTGTAACTAGGATGCTTTAATTTGTTGAAAAATTTTTGACTATTTTTAGGATTGTTTGGATTGCTTATAAAACTGTGTGTATGCTTAATACGTTTTGATTCAGCATATATATATATATATATATATATATATATATATATATATATATATATATATATATATATATATATATATATATATATATATATATATATATATATGGGTTTTTGGTTATGTTTGCTGCTTATTTCACTTCGTGCGAGTGAAATAAGGTGGCTTGAATAAGCGGTTTGGGTTACTTGTTACAAAATACTTGTTTAAAAAACCACGAATCGGATAAGCTTCATTAATAAAATACACAATAACCCCCTTAATAAGGGCCCGTATAGTTTGTAGTTGGGTTTAGAATTAGGATTAAGATTAGGATTAGGATTAGGATTTGTATTTGGATTATGATTTGAATTTGAATTTAATGTAGGAGAGAGAAAATGTATTATAAAATAAATAAATAATTATTTTTAATTTGATAAAATTAAATTTAAATTATAAAATAATAAAAAACTAGAAAGTCGTGAGTGCTAAAATAGGACTCAAATGGAGAAGAGAGAAATCCTACCTTATTAGGTGGGTTTTATTTTTGAGGAGTTGAATCCCATTTTTAAATCTAAACTCCCAACCAAACAACATTTTTTTAGTCAAACCTTATCCCTCCTCCCAAAACCTATAGACCAAACGGGCCCTAAATTTATGTTGGCTTTATATATATATATATATATATATATATATATATATATATATATATATATATATATATATATATATATATATATTTATGAAATTTGGCTTTATATTTATTGGTTTTGTTAGTTTTGATTGAATAATGTAATTAATGACGCTATAGGATGTGTTCGAGGTTTTATGCCATTATGTAATTAGGAAGGCCCTAAAAATCCCTTGGTTCTACTCTCTTGTAAGTGAGATGCTTGCAAGAGGTGTATGATGGTAGGAGTAAAATCATGTAGAACAATCTAATTACTACTCCCTCCGTTCCATCCACTGTTGACTTTTAAAGTCTTCAGGTTTCAACTTTGACTTTAAATATTTTTATTTGTGTTATATATTATTTGATGCAAAATATATGAATGGATTGAGTTTTGATTGTATTTTCCATTGGTATAATTTTTATCAAGTATTATATAATACAAATAAAAATATATAAGGTCCAAGTTGTCGAATGAAGACTTAAAAAATCAACAGTGGACTATAATTATGGGACGGAGGGAGTAATTTGGTTTTAATCCTGAGCTATGAATTTGAGCTCAAGTTGTAAATGTGTCAACTAGTTATAATACCCGTGCACGCACGAGGTTTTTGCAGAAAAAATTATTATATAGTATTATCATTTAAAAACAGAAAATCTTATGTATATTTTAAAAAGTTAGAGCATCAACATGTGCGAAAGTAAGAAAAATAGTTAGCAGAAATTGTAAATATAACCGTGGCATCGACCTTGTATTGGATTCTTGAGCGTGTCTTCTTATAATGTTATTGGGCCAAAGGTTCTTTGATCACATGAGATTACACATAAATCAAATTTATTTTAAAATTTTTGTTTAATATATGGATATATAAGAAAATACCCGTGAAAATTATGATATAAGTACAACTAATAAGTATGCATGAGTTTTTCATTATGTATTAATATCAATTAATATTTTGTAAAAATTTTATTGGATGAAAGATTTAACTTTGTTTAGCTGACATAGATGTTAATGTTGAGGTTGATGTTGTTGTTTAACTTTAACTATTGATATCATGTTGTACAAAATGTGCGAGTTTAGTAGCACATAATGAGCGTTGATGAAGTTAAAATATACTCCGTAAAGTTTTTTAAAAATGTTTTTCCGGATATCCGTATATAAACTTTAAATAATAATTACATGAGTCGTTATAAGTACAATCGCGTATATTTATTTTCATATCACAGTAACTCGTACTTACCATTTGATATTTATATTACCGTTAATAATAATTTAACTGTATTTAATATTCAAACCTGTGTACGTATAAATTAAACTTTTAAATAAGATGACTTGAGTTCTTATTTATATTTAACGTACATAGTAAAAAAATATTTTAATAGATGAAAGTTTAAAACTAATATTTATTTTAAAAGTATTTAACGTATATTAAAAGTAATTCGTACATTTATAAAATTTTGTAAGTTTAATGGATGGAAGTCTCAAACCAATACTAATGTAATTGTAAACAAAGTTCATATTATAAAGTGTAAGGGGTATAAAGTGTAGGGGTTATTTGTTTATTAACTAAAGTTATCAAAAAACATGGAGATTTATAATTTTACACTTAACTCCATATAATATATTTAAAATTCAACACTAATGTTTTATTAATTACCTCCTCTTTTTCTAAGTTTTTATTTTCATAAATTTGACACATATATTTTTATGTATTTTTTTTTCTCAATCAAATTCTCCACCAAATTTATTAAAGTTTGACCAAAATCAATTCAATTTTGACTTTTTATTAGCCAATCATATTGCTCGATTTCGCCTATGTGTCAAAATCGAGCATTTCTATTGGTCCAATTTTTTTTTCCACTAAGATTGTTTTGTCAAAAAAACTCCGAAATGATGTAATTCTTTTATTATATAAATATAAATATAAAAGATTCTTTATCTTTTTTTTTTAATGACAGTGAGCATAAGTTCATGGATAAGCTACTTAACTTTGTAAATTTTATACTTACAGGGTTAAAACATTTCTATCAATGCTGGGCATTTACATCTATATCCTTGCAGAATTCAAAAATTACGTTAATATCTTTACAAATATGATAATTACTTCAATATCATTTCATAACTTAAAAATACACATGTATATTCAAAAACATACTTCATCATTTAAATATAAATTTAGAATGAAAAACGTTTATATAAATATTATCAAACATGTTATTTTACCTTTCTACCCTTTTTTTTCTTCATTAAACACACAGTTCTAAAGGGTTTTGTTAGTGATGAAAATTGCAATTAAAGACACCCTATATTGGAAAACGATAACCTTCTTAAACTCATTAAGTTGTTTTGTCAAATATGCGTAGAGGGAAGAAATTGCAACCAGTTGCACATATGGATGATAGAATAAATTTGTTAAGAAAGATAAGTAATTGAAAGCAAACAATAATTTATTCAAAATAAATCTACTTGCGGTCAAGAGTTTCAAGCATAACATACACGAGCAGTTGATTGGTTCTTTGATTGCTAGATATTTTTTTCAACTTATCGATGGAAGGGTAAATAAGTAATAGAACTTAATATTAAATTCATTTGAAAATAATGAAAATGTGCTTTTGGATATGTACGTGTTTTTTAAATTTTGTAAGGATATTGAAGTAATTATAATTTTTGCAAGGATATTAGTGTAATTATCAAGTTTGACAAGGATATTAATGTAAATCTACCTTAATAAGTTTACTCATTTGAGTCTTTTTTTAATACAAAAATTAAGAAAAGGTTGAGCTAATACACTTTTAAACTAATCAAATAACATCTCTAACCACTAAATTCTCTTTTGATTGGTTGAGATGAGAATTGAACAACTATTTTGACATATCCAAAATTGAGAATATATACTATACTTTTGAGACCGAAGTAGTAGTAAGCATATACTCTATTCACAAAATCTCATAATAAGTGTCTACATTCAAAATGCATAAAATTTAGAAAATCTCACTAACTATACTCTTCCCCCATCAAATATCATTTTCACTTGCTAAACTCTCTTCTCATTTTGATTAAAATACAAAGTGCACATTTATTTTTGAGAAATCCTTAAATAATAATGTACGTAGACATTTATTATGAAACGTTGGAGTAAACAATATAAATAATTACTAATTCCAAACACCTAAGTCATACAATAATTATTTAAAATGTTGAGAAACTAATTACCTGGCCCATTTAAATAAAGAAAAGCTACTAGTATTAAGAGTTAAGATTATAGTATCATGTGGTGATCCACAACAAAGTGGTAGTGGGTGGTGACATAAAATTCCATGTTTTAAAGTTACTCCGTATTTACTTAGTTGTTGGTTGCAATGCCTTCAAGTGCCTTTTGAAAGTCGAAAATAGCCAATTTTATTTATTTATTTTTATTATTATTATTATTATTTCAAATCTACATGATTTAAAGTAGCCTAAGATTTTTTTTTTTTTTTTTTTTTTTTTTTTTTTTAATCAAATTTAATTTAGGCCTTTCATCGATGGGTTTGGTTGCAAACGTATAGTTATACTTGCATTGACAAAAAATAAGATGTAGACATCATGTCATAAACTCATAATATGTAAATGTGCATATGGTCAAAGGAGAAATCGTTGCTGCTGCAAACATCATGTATCATATATGCTGAAAGGCAAAAATAAATTTGCAACTTACATTTTTATGCACTTATGCCCTTCATCGTTTTCTAATTTGCATAATTGGTCCCTCTTTATAAGCCTTGCAGCAGATATGATGCATGATGTTTGCAGCAGCAATGATTTCCTCATGGTCAAATTGTAGATGTACAAATGCGAAATAACCATTTTACTACTACTTAACAACTTGCAAAAGCGCCTTACTGATTATATAAACAGTGACTAATTTACCTATTAATTATTTCTACCATAATGGTCTTTAGAAGTCAATTTCTTGATATGAAAGAATAAGATTTTAGGGAGACATGTATTTTCACTGTACATGGCTTTTAAACAAGAGGTTAAGGTTTAAATTTCGTTAAGTGTACATTTGGGGGTGGTCAGTGAAGGGTAAATAACGGTTTCGGGATTAACCTGGTGAGACCGCGTACATCTGATTAAAAAAAGCTCGCTTTCTCCAGATAATCTGAAATGCAAAAACCACATTCGTTTACCCGTTTAATATATCATATATGTTTCTTACCAATTCTAGTTGACCCATTCAACTTGGGAGGGATGACTCTTATGGTCAAGTCTCAATTATGGTCGATACATGTTGACAAATAACTATCCACCAAACAATTAAATTGCCTTTTTACCATATATCACCAGCTTCCTTTGATTATTAGGCAAAATGATGATCATGGAATGGAAAGACTCCACTTTCAAAATGTAAAAGGAAAATGCTAAAAATTCTTACATTATTATCGTACAAAGTGTCCTACTCATAAGATCCTGCCAAATGGCAGAACTGATGGTTTGAATGCAGAGAGAATTAGTGAAAAAAAAACTATATAATATTTTTGTGAGTGTAGGAAGATTTGTAGGATGAAAATGTAGGAATATGTAGCAAAGCTCAATGTAAAATGCTTAGCAAAATACTTCCCATGTGAATGAGTGTGGTTCATACGTGTATAAGGGTAAAAAAAGCCAGTACTCTGAACAAGCTTTAAAAAATATTTCATTTATTCATAAGAGACCAAAGAATAACCCAAAAAAAAACTAAATTAACAAAATGAACCATTTTTGTAACTCATTTATAGATACAAACTTTTTCTCCAGTTTACGAAAATGTCTAGGTGCACCCCAAACCAAGGGCACATGTTACTATCAAGCGCACCTATGTAATATTTTAGCATAATGTCATTGCATCTTAGTGGAGCACTATGAGGTGGAGCACTTAGGTGCTTGTTTTTTGTTTTTTAAGTGAGGGGCACAAGAGATTGAGCACTTGGGTGCTTGTGTTTTTTTTTTGGTTTCTAACACATTTTTTGTGTTTCTTTCTTTAAGTGAAGGGCACAAGAGTTGGGGCACTTGTGTGCACTTGGAATTTTCGTTTTTAGGCAAGGCGCATTAAATGAGGAGCACATGAGGCGCACAAGAGTTTCAAGTGCTCCTAACATTGTCTTTTAGCTAGGCGCACATGAGGCGCACAAGTGTTTCAAGTGCTCCTAACATTTTATACTGAAAAATTGAAGCGCACAGGTGAAAATGTGTAAATGCGCTCACTTGAATGAGCTTTGATGTGGCACATGTCTTACATCCAACGGATAGTTGAGAGAAAGTTCATTTTTGTAAAATTATTATGCGCGGTTCATTTCTCTATTTCAGTATGTAAAATGGTTCGTTTAAGAAATTTTCTCAATTAGGTAGAACATGTACTTCTAATATATTTGTGTTAGGTAGAACATGTACTTCTAATATATTTGTGTTACAGCTCACAAAATCAAGTATTTTATGGGTATATTTTTTTACCTTTTTATTTATTATTTATTTATTTTTAGAATGGCAACTAATAATCTCACAATATACACCACCTACTATCTCACATGTTTTAAGCAGAACTTGAACCCGCAACCATTTGGTTGGAGAGCTTCTCACACAACAACGGTTTCCATTGGGATACAAGCTCTTTGGTTATGGGTTTATGAACTTGTAGATATTAGATGACTAGGTAACTTGACCCAAACCCACATTGGGTTTGGGTCAACTAATCTAGTCATTTAATTGCGGGTTTGGGCATCTAATGACGTCATTGTTACTTCATTGACTATTACAGATGACGAAGAGATTGGTTCAAGCTCGGAAAAAAAGCAGGTTGTTTAGGTGAAGGCAAAATACCCTCGTTACCTAGCATAAGAACCAAAGATGACATCATCGGCCTATCTTCGGCATAGTTTTGCACGCATAGTAGACCAAAGTGTTGAACGGAGTGCCTCACATGAGTCACGCAAGGGTGCACTGACCAATTCAAGGGTCTTGTTGTCTTTGTGGAGTCTCCATGCCTATAGTATACCATAATAAGTAAGTTATATGTACACTACATAATGGATTATAGATTTGTGGATCATATAAAAGCTTACATTCTGAGTAGGCTATCACTGTGCTCGTGATGAAAGAATCCCCGATTTTCATTCCACTAACTATTTCAAGCACCAAAACACCAAAGCTATATACATCTGATTCTACAGAGAAAAGCCCATGCACTGCATGCTTAGCCACTCAGAAAATGTAACCGCTGCATAAGGCTTTGATATACAAATTTATACATAAAACAACTTAATAATTCTAAAATAGAAATCAACTGGTTTATCAATTCGTCCTTTGTTCCAACTACATTCTTTGTTTTATCTTTGGTCTCATATCCCTAAAACTTTCTAGCAAGTAAAAAATCTGATATCTTTGGATTCATATCTTTGTCCGACAAAACATTGCTGGCTTTCAGGTCCCTATGTACAATACGGAGGCAGGAATTTGATGTAAATAAAGAAGCCCCCGTGCAATCCCTTGGATTTTTCTGAAGCGGTGACTCCAACCAAGTACTAACTTCTGGTTTCACAAGATTCTTGTGTCAAAGTTTAGAACAAAGCTAACTTCATTTTTGAACTCGACAAAACCTTGCATAGATGTCTTTAAAAGTCGCTTCACAGCTATTTGTTGTCCATCTTCAGCACACCCTAATAATTTGGTTTAGTAACTATCCTTATTGTTTCAAAATAACTGAAAATTATCCTTATTATGGGTATTTTTGTTACCTAATTGAGTTCAGGTCAATATGGTTAATTTTTGTTCCCAAATAGAATTGGCTGGGTTTGGTTGACCAAAACACATTTTGACCAAAAAATATAAAATTTTAAATTACGTAGATTGTTACAACCATTAACACTTTCAAACAGTTTAACAAATTTAATCCCTTTCTTTTCAAGCTTTGCTACAACCCGTTGACCCCGTTAATCAATTAACATAACCAAAATCTACCCATTCATAAGCAAATGGGCTAGATTACAACCGTTAATTCTTATGCTTATACAAGGAACTTCTGGTTTCTGTATATACAAGTGGTTTCACAAACTCACTTTTGGACATAATACAGGCATGTTTAAGTGATTTACCTTATAAATTGAACCAAAACCATCTTTACCATGTTTATTGCTGTCTGAGAAATGATTGGTATATTTAGCTATTTTAGCCACATTAAATGATGGTAAGTCTACATCTATATTCTGGCTCCCATCTGGATAATCTTCACCAAGGGCCTGCATCAGCTTACCTTCAAAGTGGTATATCAAGAGGTTAGAGGCGGAGCGATGTTACTGGTAGTGCGGGGCGATGCCCCCAACCATGTTCTTCCGGACACATTAAAACATGTAGGAAAACAAATTAAAATGATGGAAAAAAGTCAAGTGCCATCGACTAAATAATCCGAGTGCCCTCAATGCTCTTTGAATTCCAACAAAATGATTGCGCTTTAATTTCCACAAAATGTTTTCCGGTGTTCTTATTCAGTCGGAAATAATGGAGGAAATAAGTAAAGTAGAGAGTCACTTTATTTTGCATACACTTATTTTGGTGCTTACCAAGGGACAAATCCCCACCATCCATTTAATTTGATCTAATGGTGGGGATAAACCTAAGATTTAATATGGAAACCTAAGTCTATGTCTTTTCCCCCCTTTTTGTTTGTCCTTTTGTCTTTCTTATTTATTAACGTTTTTTTCGTAACTCACGTTTTTTTTGTAACTCACGTTTTTTTTCATTCGCTTTCATAAGTTTCGTCTGTTTTCGTCCGTTTTCACACATTTTCATCCGTTTTCATACGTTTTTGTCTGTTTTCAGACGTTTTCATCGGTTTTTATACGTTTTCATCCGTTTTTATACGTTTTCGTACGTTTTCATACGTTTTTATCCGCTTTCATATGTTTTCAGACGTTTTTGTCCGTTTTCGTCCATTTCTTACGTTTTCGTCCATTTTTAGACGGTTTCGTCTGTTTTTAGACGTTTTCATCCATTTTTATACGTTTTCGTCTTTTTTCATACGTTTTGTCCATTTTCTTTCGTTTTCTTCCATTTTTCATATGTTTTCGTCCATTTTTAGACTTGTTTTTACGCCTCCATATGTTTTCGTCTGTTTTCTTACATTTTTGTCCGTTTTCTTACGTTTCCGGTCCGTTTTCTTACGTTTTCGCCCATTTTCATTTTCTTCCGTTTTCGTTGTTTTCATACGTTTTCATTTGTTTTCATACGTTTTCGTCTATTTTCATCCGTTTTCTTTCGTTTTCGTCCATTTTTCATACGTTTTTGTCCGTTTTCATACCTCTTTTTACGCTTTCATACGTTTTCGTCCGTTTAGGGTTTAGCATATTCGTTCATTTTCTTATGTTTTCATTCATTTTCGTCCGATTTCAAATGTTTTTTTTGTCATTTTCAGACGTTTCAGAATATCACAGTTGATATTCTGAATATCACAAGTGGTATTCTGAATATCACAAGTGATATTCTGTGATATTCTAAATATCTCAAGTGATATCTGTGTGATATTCTGTGATGTTCAGAATATCACAAGTGATATTCTAAATATCACAAGTGATTTTCTGAATATCACAAGTGATTTTCAACTAATGTTTTGTAACATGAAAATCACAATTGATAGATATTCAGAAAATCACAAGGGATAGATATTTAGAAAATCACAAGTCATATTCAGAATATCATAAGTGATATTCAGAAAATCACAAGTGATATTTTGAATATCATTAAATTCACTTGTGATATTCAGAATCGTATGAAAACGGATGAAAACGTAAGAAAACAGACGAAAACGTAAGAAAATGGACGAATACGTATGAAAACGGATGAAAACGTAAGAAAATCACAAGTGATATTCAGAATATCACAAGTGGTATTAAGAAAATCACAAGTGATATTCTGAATATCACATGTGATATTCAGAAAATCACAAGTAATATTCTGAATATCACAAGTGATATTCAAAAACGTATGAAAACGGACGAAAACGTAAGAAAACAGACGAAAACGTAAGTAAATGGACGAATACGTATGAAAACGGACGAAAAAATATGAAAGCGTAGAAACACGTCAGAAAACGGAAAAAAGCGTATGAAAATGGACGAAAACGAAAACGGATGAAAGCGGACGAAAACAAACGAAAACGTAAGAAAACGGACGAAAACGTAAGAAAATAGACGAAAACGTATGAAAGCATAAAACACGTCTGAAAACAAATGAAAACGTATGAAAAATGGATGAAAACGAAAGAAAACAGATGAAAACGGATGAAAACGTATGACAACGAACGAAAATATATGAAAACAAACGGAAACGTAAGAAAACAAATGAAAACCTATGAAAACGGACGTAAACGGGCAAAAATGTAAGAAAACGGACGAGAACGGATGAAAACATATAAAAATGGACGAAAACGTCTGAAAGCAGACGAAAATGTCTAAAATGGAGAAAAACGTAAAAAACGGATGAAAACGGACAAAAACGTCTGAAAACGGATGAAAACGTATGAAAACAGACAAAACGTCAGAAAACGGATGAAAATGTACGAAAACGTCTAAAAACAGATGAAAACGTAAAAAAACGGTCGAAAACGTATGAACACGGACGAAAACGTATGAAAACGGACGAAAACGTATGAAAGCAAAAAAAATCAAATAAAAAAACATGAATTAAAAAAACTTGAAAATAAAACGTGAATTAAAAAAAAATGAATTTAAGAAAAATGTGAATTACAAAAAAATAAAAATAAATAAATAAATAAAAAAAAGACAAAAAAAAATATTGTTTAATAAATAAGAAAGACAAAAAGACAAAGAAAAAGGGGGGAAAACATGGACTTAGGTTTCCATATTAAATCTTAGGTTTATCCCCACCATTAGATCAAACTAGATGGATGGTGGGGATTTGTCCGTTGGTAAGCACAAAATAAGAGTAAGCATTTGAACTTTTCTTGTAAAGTAGAAGAGACGAGACAAGACAGGGAGGTGGGAAGTTGGGAAATGGGAACTGAGAAGTGGGCCATTCTTCTATTAGTGTTTCTTTTATTTGTAGAGTATAGGGACTAGGAGAATACTTAGTTCATTTTTTTTAAACAAATGCTTAAAACTTAGTATACTTGTAGTTTTATCCAAAATTTTTGTAGACATTTTTGTTATTTGAGTATACTTATTTCCTTTTTTATAATGTGAATATTTGAGTTTTTATCATGATAATGTTAATGTTTTATTATACATATGTACGTGAATATCACCACTTTCTGTTTTAATTTCATAACATGACTAGGGCTATAATACATTGGCGTGAATAAATTTTCGCGAGATTCTTTTTATTTAACATACAGATGTAATGTAGAGTTTATGCCTTTATTATAATTATGTGGTTGAAATAACCAATCAGACTACATTTAGTTTTAGTTGCGTCAAAGTATAATGCTTTTGTTACCTTCAATCGAATCCGACCCGACTTGTTTCATATTACTCTAAACAATGAAATCTCCCGATATATTGTTTATCCCTTATTAGTGCTCGATTTCCCCTGCAATCAAATTTTCTGGCTCCGCTTGTAGGTAAGTACATGCTTGCTCTTCATTTATTCGCAGTGGCTATAAGAAGATTGATTGCATTACATGGTCTCCTAGAACATTTCTTCTTATAAGCATACACTAAGTCAGACCAACCAGAACCAACACTACTGATGTTAAGATGCCCAGCAGGATTACCTTTTTCTTCCACGAACCTGATTTCACGACTGAAAGACAGTAAAATTTCAGATCACTATGAAGTCTATTTTACATTAACAAGGTGTAACACCTGGTACTTTTCCTAAAACCTATTTCTAGCCAAATATCTATTTTCGTACCTGAGATACCTTTCAACTTTTAACGCATGTTAATTGGGCTTGAGAAGCGTGAGATATATTTGGAAATGAGAACTTTATTCCTTGATTGATTCAGCACAACCTAGAAAACTCGAATTGTATTGCATTTGCCAAATTATTTAAATTATATTGAGTTTGAGAAAAACTTTGAAGTTTATGCTTGATTTTATTGGAAAAATGATTTCGTGAACAATGACGCAAGTTTCGAGTCCGTTTGCTATGTCGTTTGAGCCCCGAACCGTTTACGCGAGAAGTTTGATGCATTGACAGAAATTACCCCTTGAGTTATTTACAAAACTTACCCTACACTTTAATTAATTCCAAACCCACCCTATACTTTTTTTTAATATATATACCCCTAATAATTCATTTCTCTCATTTTATATACATAAAACACACACACACACCTCACAAACTCTCTCTCTCTCTCTCCCTTTGATTTTTCCGGCCGCCACCCTCGCCGGAGCAGCAGCAGATTCCGGCACCGCCGCCGGAATATTTTCCGACCACCCACCTTTTTACTCCAATCGATAGATCGGGTAACCCCCGTCACACCCGTACCACTCACACCACTCGAATCAACCCCCTCCGCTGCCACGCGCCGCCACAGTCAACACCACCACCGCCGCACCTTCCCACCATCTCCTTTTCTTGTTATCTCTCGACGGTAATCCCCACACGCGCAACCCCCGTGGTTATTTTTAAATTTAAACGAAACCCTAGTTTTGAAAATCTTTATTAAACCGATTTATATGTTAAAAATTTTATAAAAATTGTTTTAATAATGTTTTTAAGCTCAAAACTCGTGTGGATCTGTTTTGTTCCCGTTTGGCCGCGACTCGGTCTCGACTCACCGAGTCAACCCGTGACTCGGTGATGGTTTTGTTATATTTTTGATTTCTTTGGGTTGTGATGACGAAGGGAGTATATTTTGGTGTTTGAGATTGTTATCGAGGGTCCGTTTGGTTTGTTGGGTGCTCGACAGCCGACCACCACCACCACCGAGGCTTAGGGTGGTGGTGGGGATGATATTATTGATGTTGTTATTGTTGTTTTGGTAGTTTGGTTTGGATTTGGATGCGTTTTGGATTGAGCCGAGAAGGGGTAGGGCTCGGATTTGGTTTTGGTTTTGATTTTGGAGTTGAAGTGTTGTTATTGTTGTTGTGATTGTTTCGGGATTTGGTTACTAAGTCTCGGGATTATGTTATTAGTTTAGAACGGTAAAATAATAAATGGGAATAATAAAACTATGAAACCTAAAATACTATTGATATAGTTAAGTGGATTTGGATATCGGACTTGGATCCGTATTTATATTGTGATGTTATATTGTGATGGACAAGATTTGGACATATTGGATTTGCGGTATTGGTTATTTGGACCTTATGGACCCTTTGGTACTAAAACTACGAAATGGTCGATAATCTAAACAACTAATATTTACGGGAATAATGTGTCCAAATAGATATTATATGTTGTGACGTTAGTAATAAATAAGTAACTTGACGTAATAAGTATTTAACTAAAGAGTCGTTGACTCGGGAAATGTTGTATAAACGGGCAGGTCATGCCGAAGTTTCGTAAAATTCTTTATAAACTTCAAACTATTTTACCAAATACTATCTATTTCAACACTCTTTTATTACAACGTTATTTTGGAAAAAAGGGTAAAACCGAGACTTGTTATTAGCGTGTTGTTATTTATTTGAGTGTGTCTTCATTTTCATTTCTTTTCTTTCCATTTCTTTTCGATGACTTTCTTCGAGATATTCTTTCGTCTTTCTTGCGTATTTGGTCGTTTCGCCGACTTATTCTTTTTCTATCTTTCTTGTCTTCCACACGAGACTTTTCAAAGATCTTTTTTCTTTCAAACGCCATTGTTAATAAAACTTTTATTCAAGCATTGTTTATTTAAACATTCGGGTAGTATTTCTGAGTTATGCCATTATTGATTGATGGAATAGGTTGTGCTGAGGATTGTTTGTTGTGACTAATTGCTTGCTTGGTTGATATATCACGTTTCCTGCTATTATTAAGGTGTGATTCATAGCCCCGCTTTTTTATCTTTTAAATATTTATAAACCCATGGGGTGAGATACATGCTTTAATGTTTTCTGAGCACAAGTATTTTTGGTATGCTTTTCCTGATTGGTATGCTTTCCTGACGATGTGCTAAGTAGCTTTACCTTGCCATTGCAAGACCCTCTGATCATGAACCATTAATCACTTGCGAGTGAGCGCGAATATAGGGATATAGGCCTATAGGAATTGACCCTCCCACTCCTTTTACTGGATAGGTGATGAGACGAAAAGTGTTACACTTTTAGGGGGTCATTTAAGCCCTAATTCATATAAATGTGATCAAATATTGCCCTAAATCGTTCCTTTTGTCATTTTAGGTACTTTTGAGAGGAATTCTGGAAAACATGCACATTTGGACGTTTTTGGAGAATAAAAGTGAAGAAAACGACAAAGTCTTAAAGAATCAGGATTTTACAACCTGACGGCATCAGAAGTCA
The DNA here is from genome assembly GCA_014162995.1 of Artemisia annua. Classification (NCBI taxonomy): domain Eukaryota; kingdom Viridiplantae; phylum Streptophyta; class Magnoliopsida; order Asterales; family Asteraceae; genus Artemisia; species Artemisia annua. The sequence goes on from LBNU01021805.1 coordinate 46,545, forward strand.
CAAGGTGACGCCGTCAGCAAGGATGACAAAAGAGTGGAATTCAATTATCAAATGACGGGCCAGAAAGATTTCAAGAATTTACACCTGACGCCGTCAGGTGTTAAAAGGTGTAGGCCGTCAGAAACAAAGTTAAAGAGAGACGGCCCAGAAGGTTTTACATGCTGACCACGTCCCAAATGGATCTAGGCCATCCGAGAACCCTAATGGCGGTGAGCTGACGGCGTCAGACCCTATAAGCTGACGTCGTCCGAACATAAAATCTATATATAGTTTTCTATTTTTCATTCATTATGTGTGGAACTTTGTGGTGAACTTTTAGGGCAAACCCTAAAGACGAATTTTCTGTGACTTTTAGGGTTTCTAACCCTTGGAACCCTAGTGCTTAATTAAAGATAAGTCATCACTTTAATTCAATCAATATGTCTATGTGTTGGTTATCTATCTATCTTGCTTATCTTTCAATTAACATGAGTAGCTAAATTCTCTAGTTTTGCTCTAGGATCTAATGACAACCCAACTTATTAATTATTGGTTGATTGGTGTGTGTTGTTGTTCTTGTTGGGATGATTGTCTTCATTCGATGTTAGGCTCAAACTGGC
>LBNU01021805.1:47383-71499 GCA_014162995.1 Artemisia annua
TTTATCTCCTAGAAGATCTTTCTCTATATGTATGACAACGAAAGTTGGAATGATCCCCGTGATTTGAATAAAACGGTCAAGGCAATATCTTTGCCTTCGAATAATTCAAGCACTTCTGACCGTAGGATCATAGAACTTGAAGACCAAGTCAAGTTTCTCATGAAATCCTACGAAGCTCCTAAACCTTCAACCCAAGTGAACAAAATCACTTCTTCATGCGAATTATGTAGTGGTCCTCACGACACTCGTGATTGCATGGAACTCCCCAAACAAGCTTTTGCGGACTACGCATCCACGCGTACCGACAGAGCGGGAGATAAGTGGTACACTTTCAAACCCGAGCCAAACCCCTACGGAGATTCATACAACCCCTCATGGAAAAATCACCCCAACCTTAGGTGGAAGCCAAACCAAAACACACCCCAAAACAATTCTTCCAACCCACCTAACCGGTTTCAACCCAACGGTAACTCCTCAAACCGTACCTTCAACAACAATCCTTCCAACAACTATGGTAGTACCAACAACTTTGAAGGATTGATGTCGAAATTTATGGCGTCTCAAGAAGCTCGTATATCCAATTTTGAATCCGAGTTCAAACAAAAGCAAAGCGAGATGACCGATAAAATCGATTCCTTGTTGAAGATTCTCAATGATCGAGAGATGGGAGCCCTCCCGAGCGACACGGTCAAGAACCCGAAACTAAACGTTAACTCCATTTCTTCGGTTTCATCTCCTAGTTCTTGTCCACAATACTATTCGGTCAACGCCATGAGCAAGTGTTTCAAACAAACCCAAATCCCCCAAAAAGACCACGAGACTAAAACATCCAACACCAAGTCGGTCGATAACATAGTTGAAACACACCCCACAAAAGACCTTGACGAAGAATTCAAGGAATTACACCTTGAACGTCCGGTTATTGATGTGTTGGAACGAGCCCCTTACTATAGCGCTCTATTAGAAAAATATGAAGAGAAGCTCAAATTAGGAGAAAAAGGGACCGCCTTCGTTCGAAACAAACTACCTAAGAAGTTAGATGATCCGGGTCTATTTGTCCTACCGTGTAAGATAGGTAACTCGGAAGTATATGACACATTGGCCGATCTTGGGTCTAGCCTCAACTTACTTCCCCTACCTCTCTACACCACCCTCAAACTAGGAAAGCTAGAAGAAACCGAAGTAATAATAGGCTTAGCGGACGGAAGTGTGGCATACCCGGTAGGAGTAGTGAAGGATGTGATAGTTCACATAGGGAAATTGACAATTCTAGCCGACTTCCACGTCCTCGATATGGTTAGTGACCCCACATGCCCTTTGTTGATAGGAAGAGGATTTTTAGCCACCGCTAGCGCTATGATTGATTGTAAGAAGTCTAAGATTACGGTAGGAGAAGGAGAAACGTGGTCGGTCTATGATGTTAAGAAACATGCCTATGACACCATCGAGGAACCCCCCGATAGGAAGACCTCTAGATACGGACCATGGATAGATGGAGACTTAATAGGACCCCAACGCCCATTCTACCTAGAAGAAGAATTTGTAAACCGAACACAAACGGTAGAACAACTTTTAGCTAGGGACACCGAACTAGATCCCTTTGAAGATCCCCTAGTTTTTAGAAAGATGACCGACTTCCTAGGAGTTTTGCCAATCAACCTAGCCATGAATAAGTGGAAAAGCGAAGGTGATAAGCACAAATGGGATTGGAAAAAGCCACCTAAGGAAGGAGATGGATCGTGGCACATTAAGATAACTTTATATGACCCGGATGGAGAGAATTTTGAGAGGTCATACTTCACTAAACGCACCGATAGGAAACTTCCAACCAAAATCAACCCTAAGGATATCCTCGATGCGGAACTCACCTATGTCGGATAGGGTGACTTTGAGTCTAGCTACAAGACTCGTAAATAAAGAAAAGCGCTTCTTGGGAGGCAACCCATGTTTTGTGTGTTTTTGTGTGTTTATTTGATTTTATTTGTTTCCGTATGTAAGTTATATTTCTTGTTATTGATTCATGCTTCAAACTAAATTGTGAAAATGCTTTATTTTGTTTTTAACTTCGTCTTAACTACATATAAAGGTATTTTGCAAAAGCTAAGTGTAAGGGAAATCTAAATCGGTTTATATAGAACGAATGAACATGAATCATAACAATGAAATTAGCATACATATTAGTACTTGTTTGAGTCAAATGCTTGTATCGAGTCATAATGAATTTTTGCAGGAATTCCAGGAAGTAAGATCTAGTTTTTCCAGAATTTTTCCCGGAAGCTTAACATGAGAATTCTGTCAGAACTTTCTGACGGCGTCAGGATTAACACCTGACGGCGTCAGGTTATAATTTTCTGCAATTTTTGAAAGTTTTGTATTTTTCCGGAAACCTAAAAAGTTTTGTCAATTCTTTAACTTATAATCTCCAGGAATTCTGCAAAATATTCATTCCACAAGCATTATATCTTATTATGTAGATTTTACCGCCGATTTTACGCGAGGTTGGCCTTTATCTTTTTCAGGTTAACAGGTTATTTTGGACAAGAAGACGTTTATTATTTTGGAAGGGAAGCTTTGAACGTTCGTCTATCTTGGAAGAAGATCTAACCATGTTACATCACTATCCACAACAAACGATTCAGGGGAGTATTTGATTTCATTCTTTCATCTTATTTACTTTTACGTCTTTTATTTGAACATTGGGGACAATGTTCGGTTTAAGTGTAAGGGGGGTAAATGAAAGCACCGTTGAGAATATACTTACGCTTGATGTTTTGCTTTGTTTGATAGTAAATTTGTAATAAAACCAAGAGAAATGTTTGTTAGGGCAATTTTAGCGCCAATTTAAAATTTTTTACAACATTTAGAAGTGAAACCTTGATCTTAATGAGCGTCTCATGGATAGGAAATTGTATGACTAGCACAAAACCGTACCACTAAAAAATTTTCCACCCCAAATATGTGAGGTTCGCCCCTAGAATTGGTAGGAAAAGCATCCATCTTTGGTGCTATGATGTGAGTACCGGTAGTATTTAGATTCTAGAACTTGCGTTAGGACCATCTCAAATCCACAAGTGAGACTACATTCGTGTAGTTAAGATTTACTACATGATAAGAGGCATTAGGATTAACCCATTGTTTTACACCCGTATATTTGTTATAATTACATTGACTTCATTGGTCAAGTAATTCTCCCACACCCTTTGCGTTGTATCCATTTTTGGTACACGATACCCCTAGTACACCCCTCCGAGCCTATCCTTTCGTTTCGACCTTTGAGCATCTTACTCAAAGTGAGAATTTGTTTACACCCCACTAAATGTACACCCAAATCGCCTTAGCCTACCTTGTATGCACCCACCTTTGGTGCATTATTGTGAAAACATTTGTTAAACCCTTAGTTAATTATCCGGTCAATTACATGGTTGCTAAGTTAAGTCATATCCTTGTACATATTGTTTTGGGACGATTGGGACTCATGGGTAAAGTACTAGTGTAATGAAGTAATGGGGAAGAACAACATTATTACCCCCATACGTGCTAAATATTTAAAAAGTACTCCAAGTTTTTCGATTATCTTAATTCGAGTCATTAGAATAGTGATTGTAAAGTTATGTAAAGATTCAAGTGTAAGGGGAATGCAAATCCCCTATGATGTATTATTTTGGATGGTAGGGCAAGAGTGTATGAAAAAAAAATCGAAAAATCAAGAAAAATACAAAAAAATATGAAAAAGAAAGAAGAAAAACATACGGACTACCATCCCGTTTCCTTTTATGTTCCTTTTTAGTTTTTGTTATTTCATTTTTAGACTAAGATTGAGTCGAGTCTTGACTTAAGCAACGATGTAGAGTGCATGTATTTGATCATGATAATTAACTCGCCACCACTAAAATACCCTTTATTCCAACCAAACCGTGTTATCATATCCCTACACCTTACGTTACAACCCTTTATAAAGCCCTCTTTGATAGTTTATCTTAGGTGCTTACGCCTAGTGGAGGAGTAATTGATCCTTTCCCAAGCCTATGGTAATCTATTTGCTATGACAGGTAGTGAGTGTTATTTTCCGTTTCCATTTATGAGATATAAACTTTATGACATTTGAGAGATGTGAGAATCCAAACACTATTTGTGAGGTGCTAGTGTATGATTTCCGTGCTTGTTATGATTAGGGTCTAATAACTATTTGTTGTAATTACTTTTATATTCGTGTTAAATGACCCCTAACTCATATTTTGATTGGAATAAAAGCTCATTTGCTTGAGGACAAGCAAATCTCAAGTGTAAGGGTATTTGATGAGACGAAAAGTGTTACGCTTTTAGGGGGTCATTTAAGCCCTAATTCGTATAAATGTGATCAAATATTGCCCTAAATCGTTCCTTTTGTCATTTTAGGTACTTTTGAGAGGAATTCTGGAAAACATGCATATTCGGACGTTTTTGGAGCATAAAAGTGAAGAAAACGACAAAGTCTCAAAAGATGAAGATTTACAACCTGACGGCGTCAGAAGTCACAAGGTGACGCCGTCAGAAAGCCTTGACAAAAGAGTGGAAACCAATTATCAAATGACGGGCCAGAGGAAATTTTGGATTTAACACCTGACGCCGTCAGGTGTTAGGAAAAGTAGGCCGTCAGGAGTAAAGTTAAAGAGTGACGGCCCAGAAGGATTTATAAGGTGACGGCGTCAGAAGTGGATCTAGGCCATCCGAGAAACCTAATGGCGGCGAGCTGACGGCGTCAGCCCTTATAACCTGACGCCGTCAGAGTGTAAAATCTATATATAGTTTTCTAATTTTCATTCATTAGTGTGGAACTTTGTGGAGAACTTTTAGGGCAAACCCTAAAGACGAATTTTCTGTGACTTTTAGGGTTTCCAACCCTTGGAACCCTAGTGCTTAATTAAAGATAAGTCTTCACTTTAATTCAATCAATATGTCTATGTGTTGGTTGTCTATCTATCTTGCTTGTCTTTCAATTAACATGAGTAGCTAAATTCTCTAGTGTTTGCTTAGATCTAATGAAACCTAACTATTAATTATTGGTTAATTGGTGTGTGTTGTTGTTTGTTGGGATGATTGTTTCATCGATGTTAGGCTCAAGAAAACTGGCCAACCTCCTTTATGGTAACGTGCTTGAACGTCTTGGGAAACATGTAGTCGAGGCATACTAGGCTATTAAGGTAGTATTTAACGCATGAGCCACTGTTTACAACCCCTATGGTTGTGCCGTGCATGGCATAGGGCGAGATAAGAGCTCATAGAATTGGAGAGATATGTATGCCACTCCATGAGTTATTAGGAATACACCCTTCATCCACACAAGTAACACACATATCAATTAACCGGTAAAAGATAGTTAGGGAGTAATGAAATCTAAGTAAACACAATTTTCTCCATATTGTTTTCACAACCACAATAGTTTAGATATTTATTTTATTTTAATTTGCATAAGTAGTAAACTTGGGTTAGTTGACTAGCAACTAATTCCGCCCTTCTTCCAAAACCGAGATTTTACTTGCTTTCCATAAAATATAAAAATACAAAAAGAATCTTCCTTCCACCCTTAGACCTATTAGAGTAGTTTTTCTATCCTAACGAACACTATTCCCTGTGAGAGAACGATCAATCCCCCGTACTTACCACTATCCTATACTACATCGGTCAGGTACACTGCCTGGTGGGGTTGTAAGCCTCTTGAGATCCCTCGAGAGGTAAAACCTGTTGTAAGGTCACAAAACCACGCATCAAGTTTTTGGCGCCGCTGCCGGGGAATAGTTATTGTTTAGGTAGAATTTTTATTTCTTTAGGTCTACTCACTAGATTCCTTTCTAGTGAGATTTTTATTTTCTTTTTCTAGGATTTCTTTAGTCTATCTTTTTCTTCGTGTTTTTGTTCGTAATCTTTACCATCCGCCATCATGGAAGGTGGTAACATCCTTGATCCCAACAACCTAATTCAACCAAACCACCCACCACAACCAAACCAACCTCCTAGACCCCGCACCTTAGGAGAGTATTCCCGACCTAGCCACCTTGGCTATCGAAACACCATTGAGCTCACTCAAGGAGCCAATGTCACTCCCTTGCGATCCGACACCATCCGGTTGGTGCAAAGCGGATGCGCATTCCATGGACTTCGTTCCGAAGATCCAAACCAACATCTCAAGGATTTCCTCAAAATCGTAGATTCCATAGACCTTGATGTTGCAACTCGAGAGACGACCCGATTGCGTCTCTTCCAATTCTCTCTACGGGACCAAGCTAGTCAATGGCTTGAGCGACTTCCCGCAGGATCCATCACCTCTTGGGACGATCTCACAACTCGTTTCCTTGCTCAATTTTTCCCACCGGGGAGAACTACCAAGCTAAGGAATGATATCTTGGCGTTCCAACAACGCCAAGGCGAAACCCTCTACGAGGCATGGACTCGATTCAAGGACTTACTCCAAAAAGTCCCTCATCATGGCATAGACCTTTGGCTCCAAGTCCAAATCTTCTATGACCACATCAATCTCCACACGAGGCAAACCATTGACCAAGCGGCCGGTGGCAAGCTACGTGATCTAAGTGCGGAACAATCATGGGATCTCCTAGAAGATCTTGCTCTATATGACAACGAAAGTTGGAATGATCCCCGTGATTTGAATAAAACGGTCAAGGCAATATCTTTGCCTTCGAATAATTCAAGCACTTCCGACCGTAGGATCATAGAACTTGAAGACCAAGTCAAGTTTCTCATGAAATCCTACGAAGCTCCTAAACCTTCAAGCCAAGTGAACAAAATCACTTCTTCGTGCGAATTATGTAGTGGTCCCCACGACACTCGTGATTGCATGGAACTCCCCGAACAAGCTTTTGCGGACTACGCATCCACGCGTACCGACGGAGCGGGAGATAAGTGGTACACTTTCAAACCCGAGCCAAACCCTTATGGAGATTCATACAACCCCTCATGGAAAAATCACCCCAACCTTAGGTGGAAGTCAAACCAAAACGCACCCCAAAACAATTCTTCCAACCCACCTAACCGGTTTCAACCCAACGGTAACTCCTCAAACCGTACCTTCAACAACAATCCTTCCAACAACTATGGTAGTACCAACAATTTTGAAGGATTGATGTCAAATTTTATGGCATCTCAAGAAGCTCGTATAGCTAAATTCACATCCGAATTTAATCAATAACAAGTAGAGATGACCAACAAAATTGACAACTTGTTGAAAGCTCTCAACAACCAAGTGCTATCACCTCCACATAAAGACGCTAGGAACACTAATAGCAGACCCCAAGTCAAAGACCCTTCTTCATCCAAACATTTCCATATCGTCAACGTTGTGACCATTAGACCAATTGATAGGAGTGAGAATGATAACGAATCAAAGGATGATGTTAAGGAAATAAAGGATGATAGGAAGATAGAAGAAGTAGTAGAAGAAGAAGACTTCTTCAATAAGTTACCAACTAGGGAGGAGCGAGCATATCATAAGAACTTATTCAATGACTCCGAGGAATCATACCTCATAGGTAACCCGATCATCAAAGTTGGCGATCCTTCTAATCTCAATATACCATGCAACATCGGACATTTGCATATATTGAAAGCTTACATCGACTCTAGATCACCCATCAACATCATGACTAGAGCCCAATACAACTTAATAATGAAAAGTCAACTAGGGTACAGAGTGTTCCCCGATAAGGGATGGATTAATAATTTCACAGGAAGAGTTAAGGGACTACCGGTTTATGTAGGGAATTTTACCTATGTCACCGACTTTGTGATTGTAGAAGATATACGCCCAATAGTAGACGCAAGTTTGACCCAAGTAGTTTTAGGCAAGCCATTTATCGAGGTCTCTAGAATGACTCATGAACCTTCCTTAGGGATAGTCACATTTAAGGATGAGACCGATGAGGTGAACTACCAAATGCCGTATAAGATAGAGCAATACCAACACTTGTCAAACGTTGAGAAGGAGCTCAAACAAGCGGTTTACTATAGGAATGATGAGGATAGACGTAGGGGAGTAGACTATGTCATGAAAAGGATTTTCGGTTTCTATAAGGATTGTTTGAACTTAGGGCCCGAATACAAAACCGGAAAAGAGGATGACTTAGGAACCGAGACCAACGACGAAGTCACGTAACGTACGGTGACTTTGAGTCTAGCTACAAGACTCGTAAATAAAGAAAAGCGCTTCTTGGGAGGCAACCCATGTTTTGTTTGTTTTTGTGTGTTTATTTGATTTTATTTGTTTCCGTATGTAAGTTATATTTCTTGTTATTGATTCATGCTTCAAACTAAATTGTGAAAATGCTTTATTTTGTTTTTAACTTCGTCTTAACTACATATAAAGGTATTTTGCAAAAGCTAAGTGTAAGGGAAATCTAAATCGGTTTATATAGAACGAATGAACATGAATCATAACAATGAAATTAGCATACATATTAGTACTTGTTTGAGTCAAATGCTTGTATCGAGTCATAATGAATTTTTGCAGGAATTCCAGGAAGTAAGATCTAGTTTTTCCAGAATTTTTCCCGGAAACTTAACATGAGAATTCTGTCAGAACTTTCTGACGGCGTCAGGGTTAACACCTGACGGCGTCAGGTTATAATTTTCTGCAATTTTTGAAAGTTTTGTATTTTTCCGGAAACCTAAAAAGTTTTGTCAATTCTTTAACTTATAATCTCCAGGAATTCTGCAAAATATTCATTCCACAAGCATTATATCTTATTATGTAGATTTTACCGCCGATTTTACGCGAGGTTGGCCTTTATCTTTTTCAGGTTAACAGGTTATTTTGGACAAGAAGACGTTTATTATTTCGGAAGGGAAGCTTTGAACGTTCGTCTATCTTGGAAGAAGATCTAACCATGTTACATCACTATCCACAACAAACGATTCAGGGGAGTATTTGATTTCATTCTTTCATCTTATTTACTTTTACGTCTTTTATTTGAACATTGGGGACAATGTTCGGTTTAAGTGTAAGGGGGGTAAATGAAAGCACCGTTGAGAATATACTTACGCTTGATGTTTTGCTTTGTTTGATAGTAAATTTGTAATAAAACCAAGAGAAATGTTTGTTAGGGCAATTTTAGCGCCAATTTAAAATTTTTTACAACATTTAGAAGTGAAACCTTGATCTTAATGAGCGTCTCATGGATAGGAAATTGTATGACTAGCACAAAACCGTACCACTAAAAAATTTTCCACCCCAAATATGTGAGGTTCGCCCCTAGAATTGGTAGGAAAAGCATCCATCTTTGGTGCTATGATGTGAGTACCGGTAGTATTTAGATTCTAGAACTTGCGTTAGGACCATCTCAAATCCACAAGTGAGACTACATTCGTGTAGTTAAGATTTACTACATGATAAGAGGCATTAGGATTAACCCATTGTTTTACACCCGTATATTTGTTATAATTACATTGACTTCATTGGTCAAGTAATTCTCCCACACCCTTTGCGTTGTATCCATTTTTGGTACACGATACCCCTAGTACACCCTTCCGAGCCTATCCTTTCGTTTCGACCTTTGAGCATCTTACTCAAAGTGAGAATTTGTTTACACCCCACTAAATGTACACCCAAATCGCCTTAGCCTACCTTGTATGCACTCACCTTTAGTGCATTATTGTGACAACATTTGTGTTAAACCCTTAGTTAATTATCCGGTCAATTGCATGGTTGCTAAGTTAAGTCATATCCTTGTACATATTGTTTTGGGACGATTGGGACTCATGGGTAAAAGTACTAGTGTAATGGAGTAATGGGGAAGAGCAACATTATTACCCCCATACGGGCTAAACATTTAAAAAAAAAAAAGTACTCCAAGTTTTTTGATTATCTTAATTCGAGTCATTAGAATAGTGATTGTAAAGTTATGTAAAGACTCAAGTGTAAGGGGAATGCAACTCCCCTATGATGTATTATTTTGGATGGTAGGGTAAGAGTGTATGAAAAAAAAATCGAAAAATCAAGAAAAATACCAAAAAAAAAAATGAAAAAGAAAGAAGAAAAACATACGGACTACCATCCCGTTTCCTTTTATGTTTCTTTTTAGTTTTTGTTATTTCATTTTTAGACTAAGATGGAGTCGAGTCTTGACTTAAGCAACGATGTAGAGTGCATGTATTTGATCATGATAATTAGCTTGCCACCACTATAGCTTGCCACCACTAAATACCCTTTATTCCAACCAAACCGTGTTATCATATCCCTACACCTTACGTTACAACCCTTTATAAAGACCTCTTTGATAGTTTATCTTAGGTGCTTACGCCTAGTGGAGGAGTAATTGATCCTCTCCCAAGCCTATGGTAATCTATTTTCTATGACAGGTAGTGAGTGTTATTTTCCGTTTCCATTTATGAGATATATACTTTGTGACATTTGAGAGATGTGAGAATCCAAACACTATTTGTGAGGTGCTAGTGTATGATTTCCGTGCTTGTTATGATTAGGGTCTAATAACTATTTGTTGTAATTACTTTTATATTCGTGTTAAATGACCCCTAACTCATATTTTGATTGGAATAAAAGCTCATTTGCTTGAGGACAAGCAAATCCCAAGTGTAAGGGTATTTGATGAGACGAAAAGTGTTACGCTTTTAGGGGGTCATTTAAGCCCTAATTCGTATAAATGTGATCAAATATTGCCCTAAATCGTTCCTTTTGTCATTTTAGGTACTTTTGAGAGGAATTCTGGAAAACATGCATATTCGGACGTTTTTGGAGCATAAAAGTGAAGAAAACGACAAAGTCTCAAAAGATGAAGATTTACAACCTGACGGCGTCAGAAGTCACAAGGTGACGCCGTCAGAAAGCCTTGACAAAAGAGTGGAATCCAATTTTCAAATGACGGGCCAGAGGAAATTTTGGAATTAACACCTGACGCCGTCAGGTGTTAGGAAAAGTAGGCCGTCAGGTTATATTTTAAAGAGTGACGGCCCAGAAGGTTTTATAAGGTGACGGCGTCAGAAGTGGATCTAGGCCATCCGAGAAACCTAATGGCGGCGAGCTGACGGCGTCAGCCCTTATAACCTGACGCCGTCAGAGTGTAAAATCTATATATAGTTTTCTAATTTTCATTCATTAGTGTGGAACTTTGTGGAGAACTTTTAGGGCAAACCCTAAAGACGAATTTTCTGTACTTTTTAGGGTTTCCAACCCTTGGAACCCTCATGCTTAATTAAAGATAAGTCTTCACTTTAATTCAATCAATATGTCTATGTGTTGGTTGATTATCTCTTTTGCTTGTCTTTTAATTAACATGTGTAGCTAAATTCTCTAGTGTTTGCTTAGATCTAATGAAACCTAACTATTAATTATTGGTTAATTGGTGTGTGTTGTTGTTTGTTGGGATGATTGTTCCATCAATGTTAGGCTCAAGAAAACTGGCCAACCTCCTTTATGGTAACGTGCTTGAACGTCTTGGGAAACATGTAGCCAAGGCATACTAGGCTATTAAGGTAGTATTTAACGCATGAGCCACTGTTTACAACCCCTATGGTTGTGCCGTGCATGGCATAGGGCGAGATAAGAGCTCATAGAATTGGAGAGATATGTATGCCACTCCATGAGTTATTAGGAATACATCCTTCATCCACACAAGTAACATACATATCAATTAACTGGTAAAAGATAGTTAGGGAGTAATGAAATCTAAGTAAACACAATTTTCTCCATATTGTTTTCACAACCACAATAGTTTAGATATTTATTTTATTTTAATTTGAAAAAGTAGTAAACTTGGGTTAGTTGACTAGCAACTAATTCCGCCCTTCCTCTAAAAATCGAGATTTTACTTGCTTTCTAAAAAATATTAAAATACAAAAAGAATCTTCCTTCCACCTTTAGACCTATTAGATTAGCTTTTCTATCCTAACGAACACTATTCCCTGTGAGAGAACGATCAATACCCCGTACTTACCACTATCCTATACTACATCGGTCAGGTACACTGCCTGGTGGGGTTGTAAGCCTCTTGAGATCCCTCGAGAGGTAAAACCTGTTGTAAGGTCAGAAAACCACGCATCAATAGGCAAATTGTGGTGTACTATATTCGATTTTTCCGGGTAATTGGCAAATACTCGGCCTTGGGGGCACTATTATATTATGAAATTCCGCGGTTATATTGATACTATGATTTGTTGGTTAACGTTTTGCGTGTCATGAGCTTAGTATCATCAACAATGTTATATGCACAGGGATGCCTCTATACATTGGTTGTTACCTTGATTACCCGATATTTGCATATGTTGCTCATATCTTATGATTAAAACCTTGTGCTCAACCTTATTATTTAAACCTATGGATTACACTCAACCTTTATGTTGACTTTTTAAGCATGTGTTTCAGGTACTAATGATATTAATATTTAGCTTTGGAGTTTGATGTTTTGGGCTTGGTGGAGTGGCTAGGGCTGAAAAAGGCATTTCTGTCAAGGCAGCTTTACTATCTTTCTATCTTTATTTGCCTGTCATTCGTAAAACCTTTTTGTGTCTTTTGTTACTTCCGCTGCTAAACTTTGTTTATTTTCCGCTGCAAACTCTATTTACTTTTTCCGCTGCTACTTTGACTTAAGAGTCCTTGTACTTTAAATGGTTTGTAATTCGAATGATATGTTTTGCAACATTTATAAACATCCCGTGTTGTGGTCGTTAGCTATAAATGTGCCTGGTTTCTATTTGCGTAATACTCCTAGCATGTTAGCTGTCGTATTTGAGTTGGGGGTGTTACACAAGGAAATATATTTATGTCAACAGATTTAGAACTTACACCACATACATAAAAAATAATGATGACTTTTACATGAAGATCACTATTTTCCTCGAACACTCTTATATCCATTAAACTTCCAAACCATAGCAAACATCTGCTTCCAACTCTTTCAAGATCCAGATTTGCATAAGCCATACAAGAACAATTACTCTTACATGCTACCACACATTCCCCAGTGTTCATGCTCTCATTATACCATGACCATCATGTGTCTAGCAATTTAATCCCCGGAAATTTCTGAAATGCATCGCCATACACACAATCCAAAGCTTTCTTACATTGGCAGCCATTTGACCAATTTCATGCATTCCATTCTTCTGGTTGTAATGGTTCAAAACCATCCAGACAACTGCAGACGGGTGACTTGTTATGTTACATATTCCATGAGGACCACAAATTTCGTATTGAGTACACATATCTATAGTTGTAGGCAAATATGGATGGTCTAACCTTGTGTGGGATCAGCCTAATTCAAGCACACGACAATACCTTCTGGACATAAATAAATTCTTGAATGAATTGAAGTATCAATAAATCCATATATGCAGAGAGATTTTGTGTCGTACTTGGAAAGCCACTCAACCTAAGACCGTTCCATGGTGGCATGGTCCAAACCTATATTGTAAAATAGAACCACGTCTCTAAAATGCTTGCGGATATTCATCTGTATCCATATAAAGTACAAAAAAACCTGGTGAAGTGTTAGAATTTGGGAGCATGTGGGTGGTAATAATCCTGATATATTCTCTGAATCGTGTAGAAATCACTTTCAGATTGAAGTATTTCGACCTTATATGCCTCGAGTATCACGAAATCCTCAATTGGATAAGATAGAGAACAACACTTTGTTTCTAAGGCATGAGAAATCAAAGCAATAAACAGAATGTTGTTATGTTTGTTATGTCCTGGAAGAGATCAATTCTGGTCTATAAAATCCAACTGAAAGTTAGTTATATTTAGTTAAAAGCGGTTAAATTCGGTTGGCAGTGAAGGGTCATGACTGTTGGGGAAAAAGTATGACTTTTGGTGGGAAACAAGTTTAGATCACCAAATACACCGTTTGGGTCGGGGCATTGCCCCAGACCCTAACGAGGGGCGCTGCCACTTGACCCTGCAAGGGGCCGCGGCCCTTTGACCCCAGCTCTTTGTTCGTGGTGGCATCAAACTAGCTAGAACGAGTCTGCACTCCGCACCTCCTAACTCGACTGTAAGCTAAACCTGATTAAGCCCTTGATCTCAAGTGAATCACAATTACATAAAATATATGTGATGACACTAAAATCACCAACATTCCTCCCCAATTTTAGTGTAATCCTTGATCTACTAAAATAAACAAAACAAACCAAACTCATGCATAAATGAAAATGTCTTAGAGATTGAATTTTCATGTAGTATATTACGCATTCCAAATATTCGAGAATCAGGGTGTCCCACTGACTGAACCCATTAACTCGTTTAAATACTCGAAGATAATATACACATAAGTCTCTACAAATTTCTAATGTACATATACTTGACACTATTACAAAGCCTTGTGTCCATATCCTTCATGAGCATATAAAAGCCAGTCCTAGCTTCTTGAAGCGGCGACACTCCATGCTCACATAGGTAGTTCCTTTAGTCTTGCACCTGCAATGCAATTTTTAAAAGAACTATTAAGAAGATAAACTTCAGCCTAACCCACTTGTAGTCTGAACACATACCTTGGGATGATACGATGTGTTCCAATCTTTAATTGTAAGCGTTCCGCATTGAATTCAGTTTCTAACGTTGTATTAGAAGGGAATTGGGTATCTCATAGTTAGAGATTTAAATGGACTCTAATCCCATCCCGATAGCCGACTTGTGTACTAAGTCTCTGGCTAATCCCTTAGTCAAGTGATCTGCCAAGTTCTGTTGAGAACGGACAAAATCCATAAAAATCACTCCATTGGTAATTAACTCACGCACCTTGCTGTTTTTAACACCTAAGTGTCTAGACTTTCCATTGTAAATTTGGCTATATGCTTTAGCCAAATTGGCAGCACTATCACAATGTATAGAAATAGGAAATATAGGTTTCAGCCACAAAGGTATCTAATAGATGAGGTTCCTTAACCATTCTGCCTCCTTTCCAGCAGCAGCTAAAGCTACAAATTCATTTTCCATTGTTGAATCTGTAATGCAAGTTTGCTTCTTAGAAGCCCATGAAATGGAACCTCCATCTAGCAAGAATACCCAACCAATAGTAGAAGAATGATCTTCACTATTGGTTATCCAACTTGCATCAGAA
Organism: Artemisia annua; assembly: GCA_014162995.1. Taxonomy (NCBI): domain Eukaryota; kingdom Viridiplantae; phylum Streptophyta; class Magnoliopsida; order Asterales; family Asteraceae; genus Artemisia; species Artemisia annua. Next base: position 62,446 of record LBNU01021805.1, read on the forward strand.
TATCATTCAATAACCGAAGGAAAACCGACATAAGACAAACCATAGTTCATTGTCTTCTTTAGGCACCCGAATACTCTAATTATTGCTTCCCAATGATAATTACTAGGGTTACTAGGAAATCTTCTCAGTTTACCGACAGCATAAGCAATATCAGGCCTTTTGCTCGCCATCGCATACATCAAGCATCCACTAGCCGTAGAATATTCAAGTTGATTCACAGGTTTACCCAAGTGGGTCTTCATCTTGATACCTGCTTCCATAGGAGTGCAACATGGACCACAACCTTCACAATTAAACTTCTTGAGAATTTTCTCAATGTAGCGAGATTGTGTAATCGTAAGAACCTTTTTCCCACGTACAATTCTTATTCCAAGAATTACATCCGCCTCCCCTATATCTTTCATAGAGAAATTTGATGACAAAAATTCTTTAGTTTTATCAACTTGGTTTTGATCAGTACAAAAAATCAACATGTCATCAACATATAAGCAAACAATGACTCCTTTACCAAATTCATCAAATTTGCAGCATACACACTTGTCCGACTAATTTAACACAAATCTATTTGACAAAACAACCTGATCAAACTTATCATGCCACTGCTTAGGAGCTTGTTTGAGTCCATACAACGATTTAATTAACTTACACACTTTATGCTCATTACCTGGCATAACAAATCCTTCTAGTTGCTTCATGTATATCTCCTCTTCCAAATCACCATCTAAAAATGCTTTTTTGACATCCATTTGATGGATCACTAGATTATGAGTAGCTGCTAAAGCTATCAACAATCTAATAGTGGAGATACGAGCAACTGGTGCATAGGTATCGAAGTAATCGACCCTTCCTTTTGTCTAAAGCCTTAGATTACCAACCTAGCCTTAAACTTGTCAATAGTTCCATCAAATTTCATCTTCCTTTTGAAGATCCATTTGCACCCTAAAGGTTTACAACTAGGTAGTAGGTCAGATAATACCCAAGTATTATTTTCCATTATTGATCCTATTTCATCATCAATTGCTTCTTTCCATAATGCAACATCTTGGGATTTTATTGGTTCATCAAAAGTCTTTGGATCCTCTTCTATACTATAACAATAAGAATATTGAGTTCCAATTTCATCTCTTGATCCTTCAACTAAATATAGTTGAAAATCAGATCCATATGATTTAGCTACCCGAGCTCTGTTACTTCTCTGAGGTTCAGGAATCTTATTTGGAGTTTCACCTAATAGGTCTCCAACTTGAGTTCCACTTGAGCTAGATACTATGTCCTTTGGTCTAGGTATTGAAAAGAAATGATTCTCATCAAATATTGCATCTCTTGATTCTATAACTGAATTAACTGATACAGAATCATTAGGTTCAATAACATAGAACCTATAAGCTTCGAAATGCTCAGGATATCCAATAAAGAGACAATCAATACCGTTTTCACCCACATTTTTCCTTTTGGGTTCTGGAAGTCTAACGACCGCCCTACAACCCCAAACTCGCAAGTAAGACCAGTTAGGTCGTTTCTCATACCAAAGTTCAATGGGTAATCTTTCTATTTTTTTTAGGAACCCTATTTAGCAAATAACAGGCGTTAACATGGCCTCTCCCCAAAACCCTTCACTCAATCCTGAGTAAGATAATATGGAATTAACCATTTCCTTTAAAGCTCTATTTTTCCTTTCGGACACACCATTTTGTTGTGGTGTATAAGGAGCCGTTGTTTGATGAATGATTCCTATAGATTGGATATAACTAGGATCATAATATTCACCACCTCTATCCGTGCGTAAAGTTTTAATTAAACTATTTTGTTGTAACTCTACTTTAGTTTTATAGATCTTAAATTTATCTAAGGTGATGTGCTATTTATAGTTTATAATTTTCTACCAAGTTTTAAATTTATTTATTCCTGAACTAACCTATAGACTTTAAACACTAACGAGCAGTGTACCCGATGAATGTGTATAGTTTTTAGGTAAGCAAGGGTCATTTACTAAGAGCGAAGCTAAAATGATCTAAAGGTATTTATACTAATCTAAACTAAACTAAACTATCCTAACCTAGAAAGCAATTAAAGATTAAGGGGGTTTAGTCTAAGAAACTAGCATGAGTTTTATGTGTTTTAATTAAACTAACGACAAGAAAATAAATATTAAACTAAAGACAAGCAAAGTAAAGATAGATGAAGATCAATAGGAAGAACGGGTAGCCTAGTTTAATTCATCATACATGCTATGTCTACTTGTTTTGCTTCATTCAATTGTTAACCGGCTGATNTGATCGCGTGTTAACGTTTATTTGAATTTAAATATACGTAAATCGTTGAATATACGAAAAATGTTAATTTAGGAAACCTACGAGTGGAATAGTATGCAAATGCCCTCGGGATGATATGTAGACTATTTCTAGTCCGTATGAAATGTCCCTAATGATGATGCATGGATTCGGAGCTAAACCTAACCGGTTGCTCGAATTTGAATACCCGTAAACTAGGTTTACGATGAAATGCATGACGACCATGAATAGTGTTTTCCCGCCCGGGATGAATAGTGTCATGTGAATAGTAACGCTTCTCGGAATCACTAACGGAGTCCGAAAATGATGAATAGTGAAATGATGAATAGTGACCGGTGAATAGTAAACGATGAATAGTAACCGATGAATAGTAAATAAGAAAGTTCGGGAAAATGACCAGAATTTTACGGGTTGTGACAGATTCCTATAGATTGGATATAACTAGGATCATAATATTCACCACCTCTATCCGTGCGTAAAGTTTTAATTAAACTATTTTGTTGTAACTCTACTTTAGTTTTATAGATCTTAAATTTATCTAAGGTGATGTGCTATTTATAGTTTATAATTTTCTACCAAGTTTTAAATTTATTTATTCCTGAACTAACCTATAGACTTTAAACACTAACGAGCAGTGTACCCGATGAATGTGTATAGTTTTTAGGTAAGCAAGGGTCATTTACTAAGAGCGAAGCTAAAATGATCTAAAGGTATTTATACTAATCTAAACTAAACTAAACTATCCTAACCTAGAAAGCAATTAAAGATTAAGGGGGTTTAGTCTAAGAAACTAGCATGAGTTTTATGTGTTTTAATTAAACTAACGACAAGAAAATAAATATTAAACTAAAGACAAGCAAAGTAAAGATAGATGAAGATCAATAGGAAGAACGGGTAGCCTAGTTTAATTCATCATACATGCTATGTCTACTTGTTTTGCTTCATTCAATTGTTAACCGGCTGATGACATCAAATACGTACATATTATTATCATCATTTATCCTATTTATTTGACTTGTTTTATTATATTATTTATGAGAATCGATGCTTTAATGTTTACTTTAGTAATTCTTAGGTAAAAAACAAGCAATTGGTGAAACTTGACGATTTTGGACTAATTATGGGGAAAAACTAGCAAGATGTCAAAAGTCTACTGAAATCAAGAAGATGCGCCGTATCTCTATCAACAGATATGCCGCAATATCATACTTAGATGAATTCGAAAACCATTTCCTAACTTTGAAGAATGCGCCGCATGTAATTCTGTCATGCGCCGCATATGAAACTTTGGTCAACGAAGAAGATCAAGCTTGTTCTACTTCAGATATGCCGCATTATACTTTTGACATACGGCGTATCGCTATCAAGACTTCACCAGATATAATCCAAGAAACTGAAAGACATGCGCCGTATACAAGATCAAGATACGCCGCATCTGAAGTCGGTGTACGAATATTCCAGAATATATTAATCTTGGACCCCACGCGAAATTAAGTCAATGCGTCGCATCTACTTACTCGATGCGCCGCATTGTGCCCTAAGACAGAAACTATAAATACCCCAAGACATATACGAATTTTGTGTGCAACAAAACCCTAAGGAGACGAACTCAGTCGAAGAAGTATCACAAAACACACCCTAAACGAAGATATTAGAGCTGTAAGAAGGTCCTGCATGTATTTAATTCATTAAGTAGTTTTGTTTTATTGTAATACTACGCTTTAATTCATCAGGATTGATGGGCTTGTGGCCACCATACTGCTCCCCTTAAAATTGCTTTCCCATCAATTAAAGTCTATATGATGATGTTTGTGGTGACTTATATTAGTGCATTGACAACCTCTGTGTCTAGCTGAGCTTGTGAGCTGCCATACCTGCTCCTCGCCTGCTTAAGCTGATGTCTTTAGATAAGTAGGATAGACATAAGTGATCATTAAGGGTTTACTCGCTGATATAATGAGATCCAACGAGACATATTAGATTATGATACGCTTCATATAGGACTAGCAATAAAACAAGTGACAACCTACTTAACTATCAGGACAGGCCTTCTTCTGCTTCTATTATCTATCTGTGTACGTGTTTGCTATTCGCTGATTCGTGCTCATTAGTTTAAATTTACTGTTTAATAAAACCAAACCGTGCCAGTCTCTCAGGCTGAACCCCTTTTCGTTAGATTAGACTGTAAAACTAACTTAGGATATTAAAATACTGATTAGGTTAATTAAATAATACGTTCCACTCTTAGTGATCGACACTCTACTTACCATTATATTCATACTGACCGGGTACACTGCTCGTTAAGTGTGTGTGTTATTGATAATTCGGCTAAATATAAATTTAAAACTTGAGTAGGCATTAATACTGCTAAACCGCAACGATACGCGACACGCATCAAGTTTTCGGCCCATGAGGAGGCTTTGTCATCTTCTGACCGCCCTTACTATTGCTAGCAGAGGTCAGTCACCGGAGAAGGTGACCACTTTGGACCTTTTTCTTTTGAGGAGCATGGACGAGGGGCCTGTGGTGAACGTCCCTCACTTTTTGGCACATTACTTGCATAGGATAGCTCCGGGGAGAGACGGTAGAAGTCAGATGACTGGGGGCACTTCGTTTCTTGATTGGCTAGACATTTTGGAGTATTAGGTGATGAGGATCCTGTGGAGTTCCAGATCGATGTAGCTAGGTTACCGATGATTGATGCAGACTATCTTGTGACTAGGCTAGGGATTTGTGAGATGCTGATGGGGGATGCATTTGGGTACCGTTGGGGCCAGTTAGACAGGTTGAGGGTGAGCCAGGTCAGGGGATGATCAGGGAGCCCCGGATGTTGCTCCAGGTCAGGAGGGACCTCAGATGCCACCACCACCACCTGCTCCACGTACTACATGTCAGAGAGTCGAGAGAGTTGAGGAGGAGCTGAGGTCACTAAGAGGTGTAGTTGACGGTGCGAGAGCCGATATTGCTGTGATTAGGAGGGATATTGGTTGGTAGTTGGGAGTGTTAGTAAGATCATGGAGAATGATGGGGTTAACCATCATCGACATGATGGTACCTTTGTTAGGGGTATGAGGAGGTACTCTTGGCTACCGACACGCAGAGTCAGACCCAGGACGGACGATGCTAGCACCTCAGGGACCCACTCAGCCAATGACACTGACTATATTCCACCTCCTTAGATATTGATTTGATCATCTTATGGACATGTTCCACGTACATTACTATTATTCTTTTGGAATTGTACTAGATATTATTATGTTTATATTTGATGCTTCAGTTTATGTTCTTAGTTGGTGTTCGATTAAGACTGGCATTAAGATCAGCATGAGTGCCCGAGAGAACCCGAGAGATAAGCCGTGGAATATGCCAATTTTACACCAGACTGTTAACAGTCTGTTTGGTAACCACATGCGTCGTATCTAGTAAAAAAGATGTGACGCATCCTATCTTTTACTTTGTTTTATTTCGTATTAATTCCAGGCTCGATACGGCGCATCCTCTTCAATAGGATGCGGCGTATCGACTGACCTGATGATTTACAGTTTTTATTTTTAGTTTTATTTTTACTAACTACTAACGAATTATGCAAGTTGTAACCTTCTTAACTCAGGTGTGTTAAAGTTTTGGTGGTATAATTGATTCCTGTACTTTCTGTGGAAACATCATTCATTGAGCTTAAATGCCTCTCATCCACAAGAAAGTAAATTTTGCTCATAAACGCATAATGGAGGATCATGCCGAGCAAATCTCAGGGAGTTTTTCCATTCTAATTCTTTTATTTTCCAGTTTTAACTTTTAATACAAACAACGAGGACGTTGTTTAACTTAAGTGGGGGGATGGAGAATTAGAACGCTTACTTATCCCAAACTTTTCAAAATATGCTTAAAATGCGCTTAATATATCAAAATTTAAAAATTTTTAGCATGTTTTTGTTTAAGTCTAAATTACATAGCCGCACACATAACCTTATTTCTTCCAAAAATTAAAAACTTTAGTGTGCCAGTGACTTGTAAACTTTAGAACTTGGCTTGTATACTATTCGAGACCACCATAATGAGTATTATTGATATAATTGGAGTGACTTGTCTAACTTGGTAAAATTCTAGGATTACACCTAAAAAGCCTATACATGTTATGTAATATTAACTAACTACCTGGTTAGTTAACCCCCGTATAAAACCTTTTGTTTAGACTCATTTTTAGAGTAAGATACCCCTAAAAAACCCTTAGAGCCATTCCTTTCGTTTCTTACACCTTTGTTAAAATATTTCGTTACACCCTTACACCTTAGCCTACTCTGTAGATTAAAGTCCGTGGTTAGTTATTTTAGGCAGAGTGTGTTTCCTTACATTACCTGTGTTCGCGTGCGTAATTCATTATCCTTGGTTAGGTCGGGAAATTGCACAATGCAATTGGAGTGAAAGTACATATTGTATAATTTTCAGTTTATTTTTCGTGTGTTTACTGCTTTCACTATTACAGTTATTTCTGAAAGTTATGAAAAGAATGGAAAAATTATCCGAAAAAATCGTGATAGAAAAGTTGTGAAATTTTACACATATATGTAAAAAAAAATCGAAAAATAGAAAAAAAAGAAAGAGAAAAAGTTGGAAGTTTGTTAGTAACCAACTTATGTAAAGTTTTGTATTAAGTGGTAGATGTCACCACTATTTATTGTTGTACTATATTTATGGATTGAATTGGAGTTGGCCGTTATGGGAACGCCAACTAAGGTTTATTCTTTGTTTAAGGTTTTATTGAGTTTAATTAGTGTCTACCTAAAGCGTGAGTTATATGAGTCAAAAGCATGAGTTATTCAATGATATAAGTCTTATTCATGGGATGGTTGGGAAAGTAATTAACCACACTTAGGATTTTAATCTATTTGTTTTGTTTATTTTTCATTTTACACCAATTTATATCCTAAATGTTATCCCTACCCAACCGTATTGTTGTATTCGTTATTAGCTTTCGAGCATCCGGATATGATGATGGCTAAGTAAGAATGTTGAATGTATGAATAAGGTAGTGACCATCCAAGTATTAGATTAATTGACTAACGCGCCAGCGATCTAGTGTGTGACTTGGTGACCATCCGTTATGCAAATAACGTGTCAGCGATCCAAGAAGTGCACTAGTGACCATCCGTTAGTTGAAGCGTCGAGGACTCGCGCCAACGATCTACTAAGTTTATGCAGAAGATGTTTGAACGAAGCTAGGTTCAACCCTTAAGCCTCAAAACCCTTTTTACCGATTTAGACTTGATACTCCTTGGCTTTAGTGGGAGAGATGCGTATGCTTGCCAAGCTTATGGTAGAATATTCGTCACGACTAAGCAACTAAACGATTTAGAATTGTTTTGATATTGATAAATTATTTTGTTTCTACTTCGTTAAGTGTTTGGTTGTGTGATTATGATAAAACGAATATGTGCTTAATGATAAAAATAAATCCTAATACCTTTCAGGATACATTTTCATAAGTTTAAATCTAAGGTTTACTTGGGGACAAGTAAAGTTCAAGTGGGGGGATATTTGATGACATCAAATAAGTACATATTATTATCATCATTTATCCTATTTATTTGACTTGTTTTATTATATTATTTATGAGTATCGATGCTTTAGTGTTTACTTTAGTAATTCTCAGGTAAAAAACAAGCAATTGGTGAAACTTGGCGATTTTGGACTAATTATGGAGCAAAACTAGCAAGATGTCAAAAGTCTACTGAAATCAAGAAGATGCGCCATATCTCTATCAACCGATACGCCACAATATCATACTTAGATGAATTCGAAGACCATTGCATGACTTCGAAGAATCCGCCGCATGTAATTCTATCATGCGCCGCATATGAAACTTTGGTCAACGAAGAAGATCAAGCTTGTTCTACTCCAGATACGCCGCACTATAATTCTGACATACGGCGTATCACTATCAAGATTTCACCAGATACAATCCAAGACACTGAAAGACATGCACCGCATACAAGATCAAGATACGCCGCATCTGAAGACGGTGTACGAATATTCCAGAATATATTATTCTTGGACCCCACGTTAAGTTAAGTCAATGCGCCGCATCTACTTACTCGATGCGCCGCATCGTGCCCTCAGACAGAAACTATAAATACCCCAAGACATATACGAATTTTGTGTGCAACAAAACCCTAAGGAGACGAACTCAGTCGAAGAAGCATCACAAGACACACCCTAAACGAAAATATTAGAGCTGTAAGAAGGTCCTGCATGTATTTTATTCATTAAGTAGTTTTGTTTTATTGTAATAGTACGTTTTAATTCATCAGGATTGATGGGCTTGTGGCCACCATTCCCTTTAAAATTACTTTCCCATCAATTAAAGTCTATATAATGATGTTTTTGGTGACTTATATTAGTGCATTGATAACCTCTGTATCTAGCTGAGCTTGTGGGCTGCCATACCTGCTCCTCGTCTGCTTAAGCTGATGTCATTAGATAAGTAGGATAGGCATAAGTGATCTGATGTTGGTGTTTGTTAGTGCAAGTTTTAAAATTTATAAACACGATTTATCCGATTAATTCTTTAGCACATACGAGCAAGTATACTCGTTCGGTGTAATAAAGGTGGGTAAGTCGAGATCGTCCCAAGGGATTTGTTTATTTATAGTAGAACTTGTTTATTAACAAAGGTTGTCAATCCTTGTTTGTATGAATATAATTTTAAAAAGAAATCAAATAAGAACTAAGCATATACTTGTGTATAATTCCATGATGAGGTCTA